>JMFS01031271.1:0-10037 GCA_000699545.1 Podiceps cristatus | reverse complement strand
TTTCCAGTCCCCAGGGACTTCACCTGATTGCAAGGATTTTTCATATCTCATGGAGAGGGGCTTGGCGACTACATCGGCCAATTCCCTCAGGACTCTGGGATGCATCTCGTCAGGTCCCATGGACTTATTTGCATTCAGGTTTGTCAGGTGATATTGAACCTGATCCTCTCTTATAGCAGGAGGGGTTTTACCCTCCCAGTCCCCCTCCTGCCTTCCATCAACTGAGGATGGGTGAGGAGTAGGGTTGCCAGTGAAGACTGAGGCAAAAAAGCTTTTACTGCTGATTAAGTAGTTTAGGAAAATACTGATCAGAGGAAGTCAAAATACTGAAATTACTTCAAACATTTTATTACCTGTTAGTACAAGGAAAACAGGTTCCATTAGATCTTACTGTTGCAATGAGAACTCAGAAAAAAAGACTGAAAATTATTAATAAGTCCTCTAAAGCTAGACATCCAAATCCCGTAAATCCCGTATTTGCTCCCACTTGGTGATGAACATTCATTTCCCGTGATCCATATGACTTTAAATTAGGGTAGATTAAAAAACCAATGATAATCATAGAATCATAGAATCATAGAATCATAGAATCATAGAATCATAGAATCATAGAATCATAGAATCATAGAATCATAGAATCATAGAATCATAGAATCATAGAATCATAGAATCATAGAATCATAGAATCATAGAATCATAGAATCATAGAATCATAGAATCATAGAATCATAGAATCATAGAATCATAGAATCATAGAATCATAGAATCATAGAATCATAGAATCATAGAATCATAGAATCATAGAATCATAGAATCATAGAATCATAGAATCATAGAATCATAGAATCATAGAATCATAGAATCATAGAATCATAGAATCATAGAATCATAGAATCATAGAATCATAGAATCATAGAATCATAGAATCATAGAATCATAGAATCATAGAATCATAGAATCATAGAATCATAGAATCATAGAATCATAGAATCATAGAATCATAGAATGCCAGCCTTCATAGGCTCATAGAACCACAGGATCATTTAGGTTGGAAAAGACCTTTAACATCATCAAGTCCAACTGCTAACCTAACACTGCCAAGTCCACCACTAAACAATATCCCTAAGCTCCACATCTACACATCTTTTACATACCTCCAGAGATGGTGACTCCACCACTGCCCTCAGCAGCCTGTTCCAATCCTTTATAACCCTTTCCATTTAGAAATTTTTCCTAATATCCAACCTAAACCTCCTGGCACAACTTGAGTTTGTTTCCTCTCATCCTATCACGTGTTACCTGGGAGAAGACACCAACACCCACCTCGCTACAACACCCTTTCAGGTAGTTGTAGAGAGCGATAAGGTCTCCCCTCAGCCTCCTCTTCTCCCGGCTGAACACCCCCAGCTCCCTCAGTTGCTTCTTGTAAGACTTGCGCTCTAGACCCTTTCCGAGCTCCATTGCCTGAACATGCTCTAGTACCTCAGTGTCTTTCTTGGAGTGAGAGGCCCAAAACTGAACCTGCCAGTCACGGTGCAGCCTCACCAGTGCTAAGTATGGGAGGACAATTCCTTCCCCAATCCTGCTGGCCACACTATTTCTGATACAAGCTGGGATGACATTGGCTGCCTTGGCCACCTGGGCACAGTGCTGGCTCATCCTCAGCCGGCTGTTGACCAACAACCCCAGGTCCCTTTCCGCCTGACAACTCTCCAGCCGCTCCTCCCCCAGCCTGTAGCGTTGCCTGGGGTTGTTGTGACCCAAGTGCAGGACCTGGCACTTGGCCTTGTTGAAGCTCATACCATTTGCCTCAGCCCATCGATCCAGCCTGTCCAGGTTCCTCTTCAGCACCACCCTACCCTCCAGCAGATCAACACTCTCGCACAACTTGGTGTCATCTCCAAACTTACTGAGGGTGCCTTCAATCCCCTCGTACAGACAGACTATTGATAAATATGTAACCAGAACTGGACCCAACACTGATCCCTGGGGAACACCACTTGTGACCGGCCGTCAAATGGATTTGGCTCCATTCAACACAACACTTTGGGCCCAGCCATCCAGTCAGCTTTTTATCCAGTGAAGAGTATATCCATCCAAACCATCAGCAGCCACTTTCTAGGATGGTGTGCTGTGGGAGACGGTGTCAAAGGCTTTCCTAAAGTCCAGGTAGACAACATCCACAGCCCTTCCCTCCTCCACTAAGCAGCTCACCTTGTCATAGAAGGAGATCAGGTTAGCCAAGCAGGACCTGCCCTTCATAAACCCGTGCTGGACTAGGTCTGATCACCCAGTTGCCCTGTACATACCGTGTGGTGGCACTCAAGATGACCTGCTCCATGACCCTCCTCGGTACCGAGGTCAGACAGACAGGCCTGTAGTCCCCCTAGCAAGTGTATGCAATGTAACTGAACTTACAAATAATAATACAAATGTTTAAAAGTTACTCTTCTTGGGGGAAAAGAAAAGCAACCAGGCAATGGCAACATTTCAGCCAGCTGTGCTATTATTGGACCAAATAGATAAATACTGGTAAAAATTAGATACTTTATAAATTATGACAGTTTATAAATTACATAATTTAAAAACTATGACAGCTGAAAAATATCTTTCTAAAAGACATAGGAGGCAGAATTTAGAGTTTCAAGAATAATTCAGGAATCTTTTACTTTAAATGGTTGCAGAAGTGAGTTTGGATAGTGGCACTGCACCTGGAAATCCAGAATCTTCAAAAGATCAAGTCTCCTTGGGTGTTCTTTGCTTTTTTAGTACTTACAGTACTCTGCTTTCGACTATTTAAACTTCAAACTCCCTTTCTTACTTTGTCACTCACAGACTGTTCAAGCTTCTCAGTGATGTTTTCAAACCTACTCTGAAAAAATGCCAGATAGATTCAGTCTTTAAAAATACTGTCTAGCTAGTGCTTCCCTTAATAGTGGCATAGGGAAACACAGGTCTTTAGGCTCTTTCAGAGCCACAGCTTTGCAGAGATGTGCCTCCATCTCCCCTGTTCTGCTTTGCCCATCACTGGATTTGAGATTGCTGCGTGCCTCTCCCTAATGACCTTGCTCCAGAAATGGACACATATCGTGACCATCAGCTGGATAGGTGGCAGTCAGTAGCCCACCATCTCCGCTGCATGGCGGGTGCCAGGTGACTCTCCATTTGCAGTAGACCCAAAGAGAAGAACTCTTCCTTGTCAAAAGGAATCACCTCAAGCTTCTCAGCCATCCCTGTTGCCTTCTCGGCTCTTCTTAATTCCTCTGTGTAGTGAGGTGTAGTTAAGACACATCTACATGCTATCTCATACCTTAACCTTTCACTCCAGCTACTGGAATGATCTGGGTTGCCCAGTATGAAACAAAACAGCTCGGAGGGGCTGTAATTTGCCTCTTGGACTGCCCAAATGTCTTGTAATTCCTTAGGTCCACAGAAGGATTGAACCAAACGTAAGCCATTGACCACTCAGGAGAACTTAAGGTGGCCAAGATACAGTTGTTGAACGTGCTCCCCGTGATATAGTTTTCATCTTCTCAAAATATAAACAATTTTACAGAAAAGTCTATAGCACAGAATCCTCTCAGCTCCTCAGGTGAAGACTTGATACCCAACCCAGCAACAATTCCAAGTAGCCTGCCATTAGCTGGCAAGAAAATAATGATAAATGGCAAGGTGTTATTAGCTTCTAAAATGCAGCTCAGTACCAGACCTGTAATACATAGCTAGTACAAGCTTCTCATCTCAGTTTATCAACACATTAGACAAAAATACAATCTAATCAACAGTAACTCCCCCCCCCCAAAAAAAAAAAAAAAAATGCTTAATCTTGTGCTAAATGTTATCTCCTTTATACAAAAACAGAGACAGAACACTGATGATATCAACATAACACCACAGTTAGAAACACAACCCTGCCTCTGTCAGGAAATAACATTTCTGCAGGTATTTCTTAATTTTCATGGTACACTAGCACAGGCAGAGGGAATGGCTTTACTGCTTGTCAACCTTGCACTACCAGAAATATTCCTCTGTGGTGAGGATGAGCTTTGGAAGCAGACTAGTACCTCAGCTCTGGTTATCCCTAAAGGATACACAAACTGAAGAACCGGAGTTGCTGTCACGCACTGCATGCTCATTTTGAAGGGTGAAACAGGATTCTTGGTGAAAGGGAGAGTGAATAATTATTTTCTTTCCATCAGCAAGTGTCTGTCCCTTGCTGCCAGGAACACTGTTAAAACAGAAACTATAATGTAAATATAAACCCTGTTGTACAGAATTTTAAGTAGCACCTGAGCAGAATAAATTACTGTCAAAAATATCGGAATTGGTGTTTCCACCTGTTAGGTATTCTCAAAAGTAGAAAAATAACCTGAAATTTGCCTAGGAAAGCTGATCAGGTACCCACAGGGAAAGGTCCCAAAGCCGGCTGTGAAAGTAACAGTGGTCCCAAGAGAAGTCTACAAGGAAGCAAATGGCATTGCTGGGCTGTCCACTCAGAGGTGTGGAAAACATGCAAAGCGAAAAGGTAAAAAAGGGACTTCGGGTGTCACCTAGGACTAAGAGATCTGACTAACCTAAACCGGAACCTTGAAAATCCCTGCCCAACCACTGATTAACACTGGAAAAGCATCAAAGTCAACTTTTGACCTGAATATTCCCAGCAGTTACATTCCTGCCAATTCCCAGTGCTTCTGTTTTGATAGCACTGAGCTTTGCTTGTATCTGATTCTTATTGGGATTCAGAAATAACATTGTCTCCTGCATAAAACTCCCAAGGAGCTCAATCCAATAAGTGTTCTGAGAGGTGAAATTTAACACTTCCACCAAACCTGGGGGATTTACAAAACAGTACCAGCTACCTCCTTCCTTTTGAGTACAGCCAGAGGACAGGCAACCCTGTTGCTGGTTCAGAAGCTCAGCTGTTAAAGTACTCACCCGGCAGCAACCGCACAATAAAAAGTAATCCCTGAAACACAGATACCTTTCACAAACTTTATAGCTCATGGGTACTTTATCTTCCTAGTCCAATGAATGTTTCCTGGAAGCCAGCACAGCACAAACAGAATAGACTCGGAATTAGTAAGTCCCTCCTTTCCCTCCGTTGCCATTAGCCACGGAGCTGTGTTCCAGCTGGCAAGAAATGGAAAGGTGCTTTTGTCAGAGGGAACAGGTAGCAACCTTCTGTTAGATTTCAGACAAGTTTCATTTGGTTTCAAAATGAGGATGAAGTGCCTGTTCCAGGAGAGCAGCCACGACAGAGGTGGAGGAGAGCATCCTTCCGAAGCCGCGAGTAAGAGAGAAGATGCACCTGAGGCAGCGGAGAGGTCAGCCCTGCCAACTAGCCAGCAGTAAGAGTTTCCTCTCTGCGCTCATGAAGCATGCCAGTCCGTGTCGTCCCATTTTGAGATATGTTGAGAGCTGTTATGAAAAGCCCTGGTAGCTAATACTGGCTTTATATTTTCTATATAAAACACTGGGTTTAGATATTACTGGGTGGGGGCTTTTCAGCAACCTGATCTGGTTGCAGATGTCCCTGCCCATGGCAGGGGGGTTGGACTAGATGGGCTCTAAAGGTCCCTTCCAGCCCAAGCTGTTCTATGACTCTATGCTATTTTTTGGTCAGCTGGCCTTAAAAACAGCCACTGCAGTTTCATGTTGTTGTGTTTGACCTGGTTCTTTTCCCTGTTGTGAAAGATCAGACAAGATGCACTAATAAGAAAGAAGAGGTTTCTTACAGAACGCATGTTTCTCCAACAAAAAGAGGACAATAAAAGTTAGTATTATCAATTGTCTTTATTTCTGTGGTGATTAGCTGTCTAATATAAAGGCAAAGTCTATAGATCCATACCTATGGATTCACATCTGCAGAAGTGGCTTTGAAGTGTGAGTAAACAATGTTACAGAAGTACGGGAGCAATGGGGAGCTTTGTAGAAGTGTAAGTTTCCACTTCCAGTCGAGTCCTTTTAGAAACAGTACTATAATATTGCCTTCAAAGATATTCATGACAATAAAGGTTAATAAAAACTCGTATTAGCTGGATATGCATACTTGTCAGATCTTGACAGACTGTCAGATCTGCTACTTAATGCACTGAGAAATGCCCATTACAAATTGCTATGGTTTTGTTTATACTGGTTTTATGTTGGAAAAATATTTAATTTCACATTCACTACGTCAAAATTGTATATATAAATGTAGGAACTAGCTATACTAGACTATCAAGATTAAATTCATTTTAATAAAAGCAATAAAACTGATGTTGCTGAGTATTTCTCATTTTGACTGTGATTGTCAGTAATATAAGAACATGCATAGATTTCCTGATTTGCTCTTTATTAAAGCACAATTGATACTAATTTGATGAATGCAGAAATAGTGACTACAGCTTTCAGCAAACTAACCTGATTTAGGAAAAGAGAAATATAAAAAGCATGCCACCACTGCATGACAGCCTCCGTGTACAGCTTCCTTCCTTTTACCTTTACTCCCTCAGAATGAGAATAATATGAATACAAGTGTTAACAAACTAGAATCTGCAAAGTCAGAAGGCCTGATCTGATAAATGAATTTCAGTTATTTCAGCTGCTGGCATTCACTTTTCTCTGTATTTGCCACATTCTCTTATGCAGGTGCCCAAATCATCCTGAAAAGTATGCATTCATATCTATTGTTTTCCCTATAGCCACTGCTTTGGACTTTTTTTTTAAAAAAAAAAAAAAATAGGATGAATTACATGAGAAGATCACAGAAATGGAGGAGGTTATCTCAAAAGAAAACTGAGTCAGGGGAGACAAGATCTGGCCTTCCTAGGTTATACCTTGAATGATGCTCATCACCAGAGCAGTCATGATCTGCGTTACTCAGGGACATCCACACAGATGTTCCTTTCTGTTCATGATTGTAGGTGTTCATGATTCAGCTGCCCCCCAAAAAAAAAAAAAGAGACTTTTCAGAGAAACAAAGTGTCACTTTTTATTTTATTTTTTAATTTTTCTGTCTGGTTTCAATGGTCCTAGAAGGAAAGGCCATACCACTAAGGATGTACGAGACCAAAGATCAATTTCCTCATATAATGCATAACATTCAGTGACAAGTCACATAGCCACTCCGTATTTTATGCCTCAGGCACAGAATTACTACATGTTCTTATAGAAGTGTTATTAAAACTAAACCAATAAAAACTTTGCAGGTTCTCCCATAACTGGTAGCAGTGACCTCACTGGCACAATTGATGCAGCATCCTCAGGTCGCACTTAGGTTCCTCTCTGCAGTGATTCAGCTTGGAAACTTTTTATTTAACAGGCTGCAGATTCTGCCCTCACCCTTCCCTCTGCTACATGAGGCTCTTCACACTGTCACGGCACGAGGCAGTGAGGTGCAAGGTGCATTCATAGCAAGCGCAACGAGGGCTTTATCTTCTTCTGAACTTTGTTTAGGCTGCTAAATAAGGGATGCACACAGCTCATGCTTGTAAGGGATTACTTAGAAATCCATCCAATTTCCAGGCTTTCTGCATTCATCTGTTTATTCCTGAAACCACAAATTTTACATAAGATATCTTTGGTCACTTTATTTTTTTATTCCATATAAATTAAAAGACACAATAGGCATATTTAGCCCATACTTTTGATTATTTTGCAGCAGATAATACGGCTAAAGCTCAGCAGCCAGCTTAGAAGAAAAGGAAATGGTGTCCCTGTGAAGTTAATTTGCTAGAAAGCAAAGGGCACAGTCCCGTAGTTGCTCATTACCCTTAGCTGTCACTGACTTCCCAGGAAGCTGGAAAAGCTTTACTATGGAGAACGGCTAGCACTTTGCAGTACTGGGTCCATGATGTGCACATCTGTTTAATTTTCGTAATTTTTAAATTACGAGCTAAATATTTTTATGCCCAGCTGGAAAGCCACAAACATTCTCTCCATAGAGAACACCACGAATAGTCACAAATACAAATGCATGCATTTTTGTTTGACTGAACCTGTCATCCTGACAGGCATACAGGAACCAACCATTACCAGGGATCAAACCCAGAAATGTCAGCACTAAAAGATCAGACTTCTATCATATCAACTGCAAGATCAGTCTTCAAGATGGAATAATTAGACTGTTCAGTTGCTGGAAACAGGTGCTGCAGGTGCTAGCTGAGATAACAATTTCTGTTTTGTTTTTCAGGTGAACATATGTCTAAAACAACTAGAAATTGACCATAGAAGTTATTTTTCACAGGCTACAAAACAGCCACCTGCAAGAAACTTTTAAGCTCTTATGATCTGAACCAGACACAAACTCGGAATCAAAAAGGAAAGGTCCGTCGTTTGTCAATAATACCAGTGTATACACACCTGGTCTTTAACGAAGGCAGAGTGAATGCTGGCAAATGACAAAGTAGCAACTAACTCACTACAATTACCCTGCTATTTCCTGCTCTATTTACACAATGTGTAATTATTTAGTTGTATTTCTTAGCCATCTACAGATGTGCAACCATCAAATTAATTATGCATTCTTCTCAAAATGAAAGTTATAATTACATATCTCTCACTTTTTTTCATTTATTCTATGTGATTACCCATTTTTCCACAAGCATTATTCTGTCCACTCCTGTATAAATAATATGGTATACATATGGAAATCAGACATAGCGTAATGGTAGTTATTCTATTTACATAGACAAATGCAAGCATGATTGCTGTCCATATGGATTTACATAAAGCTACTATAAACAGGCAATACACTGCCTATAACTTTGAAAATGTAGATTGTTTAAAAAGAAGTAAGCTTTGTGATCCTAAGTCACTTTTCCATAATTATCTCATCTGTAATTCAAATAGAAGGTGGTGTAAATTATTATAGATCAAAACTGTGGGATTTCTTTTTTTAAACTATGAATTAAAGGCAATCACTTACAGATGATGTAGAATAAATTGTCAGTAAAACATATGCGGGTCTAAGTTTTATCCAGGAAGCTTCCCTGAGGCCAGGTTTGAATGAGTAACCTTGGCCTCTTTTTAAAGAATTCTCTCACTTGACAGAAAACAGAAAGTGGGGATGAAAGAGGCAGGGAAAATCAGCTTACAAAGTGATGAAAGACCTGTGACATTTTGTATTTTGTCTATTCACAATTCTGCTGGAATGTCATAAAACAAAAGCCAAGGAGTTTATTCTTTTGAAATCATTACCAAGTTCATTGGCTCATTAGGCACAAGACAGATCTCTTACATGGAAACTCTGAAATGCTCCATTCTGTGCATAAAACAAGTTGTGCTAGGACCACAATTTCTGAAATAGATGTTATGCTGGCACTGAGCAGGAAATAGCTTTTTCCTCTCATGACCAATAGTTGAGATGAAATTTTCTGAACTGATAAAATAAGTGCATTTTCAGTTTGAATTAATCAGAATGTTCAACTGACATCAAAATAATACTGCTCAATTTTATGGATTCTTTTGAGGATTACAGTTTCACTTCTCTTTAAATTTCTAAGTATCATGCACTGAAATTCTGTTTCAGATAACACAATCAAAACTTTCATGGCGAAAAGGCAAGCACATGATATTATAAAAAAATAACTGTTTTCAAAAACATTTGCTGAGAAGTTAACTGAAACAAGGACTTTGTCATGAAAGGTTTCTATTTTGCTAAATTATCATTTTCAACAACAAAAATGTCTCACAACATTGAGATGCCTTGTATTTTATGAAACCCGTGTTTTCACTTTGTACTAAAACAACACTAAACCAAACAAATAAACAAACCAGCAAGGGAAAACCCCCTTTTCTAAATGAGAATGTTTCCCATACTTTAAGACTTGTATCTGAAATTACTGCATATAGCAAGTCTCACTGTATTGCAGTTTCTGGCTGTGAAGGGTCTGGGACACTGCTGCATACAAAACACACTATGAGGACGATTAGGAAAGCAGACTGGTCCTGTATTTTTAGACATTTAGCCCATCTGTAAGATAACAACAGGACAGCTCTATAACAGCTCAGAGATATATCTCAGAGAACCCCAGAAGGGCAGGGGCTGGAAGGAG
>JMFS01031268.1:0-33638 GCA_000699545.1 Podiceps cristatus | reverse complement strand
TTTATTTTATTTTATTTTATTTTTGCTGGTGCTTAAAAGAGGTTAACCAGTAGTACTGTGGTATTTGGCTTTAACATTCCTCTGCAGCTGGACATTTGTCATACATGTGACTCTTTTCTTTGTTACTTATTTGGCTACCAGGCCCATAAATTTCAGAGCAGTCAGACCTACAGTTTTTGGCAACTCCACAGGGTGAGTAAAGACTGGGCCTTCTTTAGTAGTGCTGGTGTGTGGATTTAATGGACAAGTATATATGTCAGGTAAGACTCATAGATAACAGGCAAAATGAATTTGTTAAAGTATATTATGTGGCTGGGAGAATTTAACTTTTTTCCCTCCCCGATACTACTCTTTATTTCATGTATTAGAAGCACCAACCTTCAACACAAAAGACAGGTTAAGGATAGTTCTTTGAAGCTTGGCTGAATTTGTGTTTTTGGACCTAGGTATCTATCCAGACAGATACTTTGTAAATTTGTACTTGTAAATCTTTCAAGCTATACTATATCTGACGAGGACAGGAAGCCAGTTCTCATCAGCTTTTAAATCTCTTTGCTCTTACTGCTGTGGCACCAGAAATTATGCTTAATTGCCAGCCATGAAATATGACTAGCATCACTTTGATTTTCATAAAGTGGATATTTCTCATTCATTTTATTCTGAGAATTGCCCCTCCTCAGCCATTTTGTTTAAGTTTGGAGAGTGAGATGATAAAAAGTGATATTAAACATTTTTAAAAATCCTTAAGACTGACATGTAAGAGAATGTGATATGGAGACTGTGCTGTAAATGAATGTAGTTGTAGTGACTTCAAATCCTTGTCTACCTGTACTTGGAGAAAGCTTACTGCTTTGCTAGCAGGTCGAGCAGGTCGAGGGAGGGGATTTTGCCCCTGTACTCTGCTCTTGTGAGACCTCACCTGGAATACTGCATCCAGCTCTGGAGCCCTCAGCACAAGAAGGACATGGAGCTGTTGGAGCGGGTCCAGAGGAGGCTACAAGAATGATCCGAGGGCTGGAGCACCTCTCCTATGAGGACAGGCTGAGAGAGTTGGGCTTGTTCAGCCGGGAGAAGAGAAGGCTGCGGGGAGACCTGATTGCGGCCTTCCAGTACATAAAGGGGGCCTATAGGAAAGAGGGGGAGAATCTTTTCAGTAGGGACAATGGTGATAGGACAAGGGGTGATGGTTTCAAGCTGAAACAGGGTAGGTTTAGACTAGATGTAAGGAGAAAATTCTTTACACTGAGGGTGGTAAAGCACTGGAATGGGTTGCCCAGAGAGGTGGTAGATGCCCCATCCCTGGAAACATTCAAGCCCAGGCTGGACAGGGCTCTGAGCAACCTGATCTAGGTAATGGTGTCCCTGCTCACTGCAGGGGGGTTGGACTAGAAGGGTGGACTGGAAGGTTGTCCCTTCCAACCCAAAACATTCTATGATTCTATGATTCTAGTAAGGAACAACACTAGCAGAAATCTATATTCAGAAGAGGAAGTAGCAATTTTACTAGTAAAAATACTCCAAAAATCTTAAGTGTAGTGCTCAAGAGCTACTATGACTATCCAGTATTACATATTAAATTTGAATATAAGGTCTTTTCAAGCAAGTCATATAGTGACAAGGCACCCCAGAAAGAACCGAGTCAGACAACGCAACCCATTTCCAAAGCAACCTCACAGACACTGAGGCCAAAGAACATGGCACTGAGTGGGTGTATCATATCCTGTCATGCATGAGCCTTTGGGAAAACTGAGCGACACATTGGGCTGTTAAAAACTACACTGAAAGCAATGGGTTGTGGGACCTTCAAACACATTTAACAAAAAACACGTGGTTAAGACTAGGGGATCCTTCAATCGAGCTGGCCCTGCCCAATCAGAACTTTTCCATACTGTAGAAGGGGATAAAGCCCCTGTAGTCCACAAGAAGAATACGCTAGGGAAGACAGTTTGGGTTATTCCTGCCTCAGGCAAAGGGAAACCCATCCACAGGATTGCTTTTGCTCAAGGACCTGGGTGAACTTGGTGGGTGATGTGGAAGGATGGAGAAATCCAGTGTGAACCTCAAGGGGATTTGATTTTGGGTGCAAATAGTCAATTATTTGAACTGTATGATATGACTTGCTATATAACCCTGTCACTGACTATATTGCATCATGACTATAGTTGTTACATGCCATAATAATGGTATTACTGTAAGAATCACCCAGATTAATGAGGAATGGACTTGAATGAAACTAAACAAAGTACATCAGTGATGGAACCAGATCTGTCCATTATAAATATAGTGCCCAGTATAAATATAGTCTTGTATCTATATAAATAGATAGTGAAATCCAGACACGACAGCCATGCGCAATCGGTGGAGACACTGAAAAATAAAACTAACACAGATCACTGATCAACAGTCTGTGATTTCTTACCAGAATATTTATTCGTTATTAAAAGGAACATGCAGAATTTCCAACCCAATATCCATTGTATCACAGAGTCCGGAGTTTGTATTTATGTGTATTAGGCAGTGAATCCTGTTCTATTTATTTTTCTTTTTTGAATGTTCCCCTCTAACCCATATACAACCCTTATGTAATTCACATCACTTTTTACTGGTTATGAGATGTTTTTCCCCTTGCTCAGCATGCCTGCTTTCACCTTTTTTTCACCTAAGATGTATTTATCCACCAGATGAATCCTATTGTGAATGTAAATTTTCCAAATCTTGGCATATACCAGCCACAGCACTCATGACCTTTTACCTTCCCCAATGTGTTCAGATAATACACTGTTAATCTCTTGTCAGATGTGATTAATATTACCTTTAAAAAAAATGGGGTGTGAGCCCTGCAGTGTATTTTACTCCCTGCAGATTTATGTATAGATTTTTAACCTATATTTGGCTAGTCTCCCACCATTAATAAGCTAAAAAGCAGCCTGTGCTGAACAGCTTGTGTCCTCTACAGACATAGAAGTCTACATATACTTCCACCATACCATGACTTAGCTATTAGTAGGGTGTTGATCAGCAGTTATGCAGTATTTGGCCTGTTTCCATTCCCAGTAAATCAGGAGAAAAGGGCTTGGATTTGAATCCTGCATGTGAGGTCAGGATCCAAATTTAACTATGGAAAAATCCATCATACTTCACTTCAGATGAGGAAAACCAAGCATGAGTAATGAACAGGTATAGCTGAGAAAACAGAAAAAGTCATCATAAATTCTACATCAATTGCTATTCCCAAAAGTTGGGAAATTGTGCCTTTGAAAGAGTGAATCAATTGGTCTTCTCTATATCATTGTAGTTACTTAGGGAGATGGGTGCTAGGCATCAGAGGGGTGGTTAATACGTTTATTAGTCATTGATTTAAATATTAGTGCAGTTACATGTTTTAAGAAGACATTTTGGATAAAATTAATGTTACTTATCAATACTAATGTGACTGCTGCTGGAGGCCCTCATGTAAGGATGCGATTCCCCCATGCTGCCCAAGGAGTTTGATGTCAGAGCATTCTGTGGCTGCCAGATTTTTGAAAAGCTGGGTTCCACAAGATATGTGCTGGATCAGTCCTGCTGTAATGTGAGCAGCAGAGAATGAGTTTGACTGTCCCTTCCTGGGTGAGATCAAAAGAGGAAAGAAACACTCTTTTTTTCCCCACATTCTGAGGATGGCAGACAGAGATACGTGCATCTGAGTGACAGAGAAGCATAAACCTGATTCTTCACCTCTCTTCTTTGCTCTGAACAGAACTGTTTGACACGTAGTGATGGCTGATTTATTAACTGGGTTTGACCCGTGTTTATTGAGTTAGCACAAGCAAAATCACATCTGCCAGCTTCTGCCACTGTGGACAAAATGTAATGTTTTAATGTGGGTACCTTAACCACGAACATCCCGAATCTTTCAATTTTAAGACTTGCCCATTCCTGCAAATTACACTATTCCTTATTATACATGGATTGGTTTTATCTAAACCAATTAAACATTATTCTAATGTTTATTTAAAAATATTTATTAATGAATGTAGTATCTAGTTCTATATATAGTGTCTCTCTCTATATATATGCGCAGCCTGGAACAGAATCACAAAGCTGTTGATAGCAAGCAGTACAAATATTTATGATCCAAATAAGCATGCAAAACATGTTGTGCTGTTATGCTAACTTACCATTGGAAACATGTCATGCATGGCTGAAGAGTGTTAAAAGCTGAGAAAATGCTAAATGGTACTAATATACAGCAAGGTCCCTAAAGGCCAAAGACTCAAACAGATTTATTCCATGAAAAATACGATCTGTGTCCAGACCCTTGTACAACAGGAGGTTTAATATGTTAAACAGAAAGACTTAAATAATTATTTTTATTTATGACAGCACCCAAAATGTTTAGGCTGTGTTCAACCATATGGAGGCATAATATTTAAAGACATCGCTGATTTAATAGATTCCACATGGGAGGAGGACAGTACAAACTAAAACAGCCAAACAGAAATATATGAGAAGCGTAACTGTTGGTGTGCATCACATGTTAAGCTAAATGCTTAGAATAAGAGTTGGTTCTAGAAAATGTACTGGACTGTGAGACCACAGATCTGAATTTCATTCCCTTCTCTCCTAGCGGTGTAACTAAGTTATCTGATTATCTGCAATTTTTCTTCCTCACCCTCCTCTATTTTTTAAGTTTTCTGTAGCGAAGCCTGTTTCACACTGTGTGTGTGTGCTTTCCCAAGTCAAACTGAAACTAGATTTCCAGGGGGGGCTGTTGGTGCAACTGTATATCTACTGGGAGAACTGTCTGCAGTAAAAGTATGTCTTACAGAAATTATCTTCTGCTGAAATACCACTGTCCTGGTGTTCCTAGTCTTAATGAAAATTCTGCAAATTGGTGTTTAGTGAGTACCACTTGTAATCAAAATGAAAAATAAGTTTAGTATGGAGTACTGCAGTTAAAACTAATTATAACACAAAGCCACTGGGAAACTGAAATGAAGAAAAGTTTTGTCAAATTTTCCCAACTTCAGGGGGCATAACTGTAAACCAGAGCTGGTAATAGGTAGCTGAGATTTCCATAGCTGCCCTGGATAAATAATACAAGTCTTGTGTATGTATGTATTCTAAATTCCTAGACAACTTTCCAAACCTCAGGCTGGTTTCTTGAGTACTATGGCCCTATCATCCTTATTCACTGTAGGAGAAAAGATTAAATTCTAAAAGAGAAGGCAACTAAGTTCCTCTTTGCTGTTTGGCAAATAAAGGTCAGAGGTAGCTGAGATTGTCACCTATTTCACAGGATCACAGGATTTCTAGGTTGGAAGAGACCTCAAGATCATCGAGTCCAACCTCTAACCTAACACTAACAGTCCCCACTAAACCATATCCCTAAGCTCTACATCTAAACGTCTTTTAAAGACCTCCAGGGATGGTGACTCCACCACCTCCCTGGGCAGCCTGTTCCAATGTCTAACAACCCTTTCATAGATTTCATAGATTTTTTAACCTCTTAAGTAAGGTATGAGATTTGTTTGTCTTTCCTCCAACAATATTAGAAAACACTTTTTCTAGAACCAGGGAACAAGACCAAAATAAATTAGTCATGTATTGCTATGTAGGAAAATCTTTCCATTAGTCTGATAGAGTTTACTAGTGATACAACAAAATGAAAAGCATTTATCTCAAGACCACTATCCTTTCTGAGCTCTAGATAAGAATTTTTTTGTGAGTTTAACTGAAAGGAGAACTTATCAGAAGTCATTCCATATTTAGGTATTGAAAAATCAAATCCGCCTCTCATTCTCTAGTATGTACTGGATGATTAATATGTTGTTGAAAGTATTGAGTGTTCAACTTCCATGTTACAATGCCATTACTTTTCCTTTACTGCCAAATACCAACAAGCTGTAGTTCTCTGACTGTTGCTGAGGCTTTCTGGCATCCAGTGTCATGTTTTTCATGTGATAAATCTACCATTTTTACATAAAGACTGTGTAGATTACTATATATCATTTCAAGTGTTTAAATGTTTTCTTTAAACTCAAATGTGAAGGGATTTATGTTAAACGAAAAGAGATTCCAAGTGTACAATGTAAAGAGGAAAAACACAAGGATGGTGGGAGGTAAAGTGCTGCATAGTCAGAATGAAAAACAGTAGGGAAAACAGAGCTCAGAAAGGTTAAGGCAAAGGCCAATAACACACTGCATATACTTTTTCTATCTACCAGAATGTTTTCTTTAACCAGGAAAAGCTATGAGTATGCTTAAAGCAAATCCCTTTAGAAAATCCAGAGTTCAAATCACAAGAAAAAAGCATTATCATGAATTGGCAGTTTGTAATAAAAAGTAATGGATTCTTTTTTCTTTTTTTATAAACAAAATGTCAACCCCTTGATGGCTCACCTGTTCCATCACCGGAAATCCACCTCGGTAGTACTGATGATGGCCATCTCACAGTGAGCAATGAGCTTCAGAGGGGGAGACCACCGAGGAAAATAAGAACTGCCCAAGATCTCTAAAACCACCTCTGTTTCTTTGAGTCACAGTACCAAATTAGTGACCAGAAGTTCACACAAATGCTAATCCGCCCTCACTTTTCAGACTGTCTCCTTGCAGTCAAAGATGTATTTTAACTTTTGTTTGAATATTTTAAGGTGAGGTTGGCTTTTTTTGCAACATTGCACAAATAGATGCTTCCTGTTTACTTATCAGATTTAATGATTATTTAATTAGAAAGTATGTCACCTGTATTCTAGCCAGTGTCAATGAGCTCTGAATCTATTACTATTGTGTTTATGACTACTAACACATTATGTTGTAGTTAGCAATAAACTGTCTTCTGCAGAGAGTATGGGTGTAGTGTGCCTGACTTCACGTGAAAAAAACTGAAGTTAGTTATATTGCTGGATAAAGTAATTTCAAGTTCCATCCCTTGAACTGGGTAGATGTGTTATCAAGTTATCAGAACTGCCAGATGGTTTCATTTATTTTATTTGTGGTATCTGAAAGTCATGTCTGTGTTTGCTATTGTGGCTTAGTTTCTGAATAGCTCTTCAATGTACTTGTAGAGGTCTCATTGGCAGCAAGAAAAATTGATACTGGAGCCCGTGGAATACATAATGCCTACCTGCAAAATGGCGACTCGTAGCATTCAAACAAAGGTTGGAAGATGTTTGACCAAAATAGACTGAGAGGGGAAGGAAGTGATAGGAGAGATGACAATTCCCCAGGATAATAAACTCTCTGGAGGATGGAATTGTTTGTGGTTAAAATAAGAACAGTGTTACTGCCAGTGCTACAATAAGGTTTCACATAAACCTTGTGATGGAACTATGCTTGTAGGAGGAATTTGGTTGTATTTAGGGCATTATGCATGTAAAGCCTGTTGATTAAGATTGAAGTGTGTACATGAGAACCTGATAAATGTGTGTCCCATGTGACTCCAGGGAAAGTGACAGTGTCAGGAAAAGATAGTATAAAAAAGCAAAAGCAAAAATGGATAAATACTGAAATGAATAATGTGCCTTGAAGAAGCCAAGAAAGTGAGAAAAATAAGTGAAAGGGCTCTCAAAAGTGGATGGTGTTCCCATATTTCTTTCAAGGAAGGCAGGGAAAAACAGTTTGAAATTGCAGCAATCAGATTCAGCAAATGTTTGTTAGAATCTTGTAATATTTATATAAAATCAACTATGGGATGAATAAAAAGCTCTTTTCAACAAACTTTAATAAAACTGTCCATGACCTGTTTGAATGGATGAGGAAACAGAGTCACGGAGTTAAGAAACTTGCCCACAACTCCTGAAAATATAAGTGAAAGAGTAGAGAGCACAGGTACCATTACTTGCCTTGGAATTTGTCTTTGAGAGTTCACCAGCCCCTGGTCATTTTTGAGCAGAACAATTTAGAGTAAAGGCTTATAAAAGTTGAGGTGAGGCTTTTTTACACATCCCTGCTTATTAGGGATTCCAAAATTCTAATTATATTTTTGACACAGGAAAGTTTCCTTTACTTCCTTCTGGGTCATGTAGTGATGGCTTCTGTTGACAGCATGCTAGAATAACTGGATTAAGAAGGTAAGCCACTATGCTTATTCTCATGTTCCATTGAATAAATATTTCCAAAGCCTGCCCAAGGTATTTATCTGGTTCCACCTGGTATTTTGAAACGTTTCATTTAATGTGTTTAGTATAGATTTACAATTATAAGGCCAAAAGCAGAAGTGAGACTAAACTGATGCATAATTCACATCTACTTCTACCATGTAGGCTATGCCCTTCGGCTCAGAGCTGATTTTGGTGTAGAGAATTTGAACTGTGTATGTGCTATATATGTTGCAGTGTGTTGAGAAACCCAAAAGTTGCTTGAAAATGTGCACAAATCAAAGCAAGATGGAAATTACCTAAGAAGACTAAGTAAACACTGATATCATTGACGTGATTTTGAATTTCCTGCTTATTTATTTATTTTAAAAAACATGATGACTCACTGTATTCAAATCAGTTTGCCTCAAAGCCTGCATTCAGGAATAATATATTAAATAAAATAAAATATAAAATAAAAAACAACCCTTAAAATTACTTGCTTCCGAGCTTCAGGAGCTGTACTCCATGGCCTATCTCCCTTTAGTACTAAATTACAACTGTATATGTATAGTAAAAATATTTATCAGTGTTTACATAGCATTTCTCATGCAGAAGGATATAGAAGTATTCAACAGACTTGAAAAATATAATGCAAACTATTTCAAGGCATAGTTTCCCCCATCATTGAAATGCAGGGAGGATTCTGGACTTGATAATCACCTGCTCTGATATGGCGTATCCTGCATTCCTGTGTTGTAAGCTGCCCTGAGGGGTATATGCATAGAATTGGAAATTATGTATTTTTACTTTGTATGTAACTTTTTATTTTGGGTTGTTAAATATAAATATTGCAAAAACATTTCTGTCATAAGATTTCTATACTGTAATTGTTTTCTCTACTAGACTAGAATATTAAATATTTAGCTGGAAGTCTTACAAGTCATTTGCAGTTGCTGGACCAGTTAGATACAATGTTGACCTTCATCTAGTAATTCCCTCCTTCAGCCACAAGCAAACACCTGTGGAATGTTAAGGAGATTAATAAGAACTGTTTGTCACCTTTCTCTGAAGTACTAAAGAGATATTTTATAGGGTAAGATTGTTTTATAAGTTGTATTACTGGCTTTAGATGAAGCATCCTCTCATTTTAGTGACTGCTAGAATTAGGAATCTGGTGTGAACTTGAAGTTTTCTTATTAATATATATTTCAATGGACCTATGGGCTCCAATAAGACAGTGAATGTCCTGTAGTAGTTCCTGTACAGATTCAGTATGGGAGTTTGTCCATGTCCTGAAAAGATTATAATCCAAGTAGGTTAGACACTTCAGAAAATAAATCAGTATTTAGATAGGTTACATACAGATGACATGTTAAAAAATGATTCTTGATATTTATTAGTGATTTCTGTTTATTACTTCCTTCTCATATATTTCCATAATCTCTGTGTGATTGCAGAGTTAACTTTCCCCATGTTTACTCCAAGAAAAAGTAATGCAAGAGAAATTAAAACAATTAAGACATGCATCAATTACAGACAGTGTCAACTCATTCTTTCATATATCAGCCATCTATTCCAAGTACCTCAAAGATCTCATGCTGTGGGTGAGTAGCAGTACCTCATTATTTTCCTCTCTTTCCATGGAGTTTCCTTGGTTTAAAAATGCTGAGGCAGAAAAAACAGAGTACAAATGGACACTTGCACCCTTCCTGAGGACTTGACCTGACTCCTTGTCCAGTAACCTCTCTGTGGTATAGCTGAGCCATAAGGGTTTATACATGACAATAAACAAATATAAAAAAGAATGGAAACTCTGTCCTCTAAGGCACTCTACATTTTCCTGGGGGGAATTAGATAGCAGGAACACTGTTTTATTCCAATTGTTCCATGTGGGAGTTTCCCAGAAAGGCTGTATACTTGGGATTCTTAGCATGTCTAGATTTTACCAAACTGTCTGTGGCTTCATTTAGGCAAGGATATTTCTAAATTCAGTTTTATGTACCTTCAGTTTCACTAATGGTGTTGGGAGGAACCTGGGGCCAAGGAAGTGGCCTGGGACTCCCAGTTTTGGATTCAGTTCTTTGTTCTGCTGAATCTCTCTTTCTGAACCTGGGCAAGCCTTCTAACCTCTCTGGCTTGGATTTATCCCACATAACTTCTGATATTTAATGAGACACAAAGTGGTCATGCCTAAGGCTTCCTGAATAGTTAATAGACAAAGTGTGCTTTTCTACATAGCTGTACCAATCTCTTCCCCTTGAAAATAAAAAAAAAAAAAACACCTTCAAGTATTCTTAACTAAGGCATTTGAATTAGTTTGACTGTATTTAGGTGCTATGAAACCACTGAATTCCTTGCCTTTGCTACTGCGTATAAAATGAAGAATGCTTGCTTTTTCTCTTTTTTTCCTCCTTGTTATTGTCTCAGGCAAGTATTTCTGCAACAATACAGGTCTGTACAAATGAAGCCTTGATTTCCATTCTCTAAATACAGTAGTAGGGCCATTTAATTGCTGTAATAATACAAATAATAACAGAAGCTCTCACTGTTTTTGTTTTGCATCAGTTGGATTACATTTCCTCTGCCAAACTATGGGGCTATCTAATTTGCTTTAACACAGGAGAGGATGTTAATTACGATTTTGAAATCAAATATAACACCTTATTTCTAGATTAAAGTTAATGCACACCTCTGGCAGAACTTTGAGTGATAGGAATCTGTCCAAAAGAAAGATTGGCATGTGCACTACATGAAAGCAGTCCTATTCTAGGGGTATTTCTTCCTTCCCTGTTAAGTAGCCTTCAGTCTTTGTTCAAACTAAGGCTCTATTCCAACTACAGATTAATTCTTGTTACTGGGTGTTGCTCATTGAGAGCTTTCAAAAGATCTAAATGCCTGAGGACATATTACCTGCCACTCTACATATGCTTTGCTCTCATGAGAATACATCAAATATATGAAGCAGGCTGGCTGTAGAGTTCATAAATTTGCTAGATTTAGCCATTTGGTATTTCCAAGGTGTCTTCTCAACAGGCAAATTAAGAGTTCTCTCAGATGGAAATGTTCCACACAGCCCATCCCAGTCCCTGCCTGCCCTCTCCCCCCAGCCACCCTCCCCTCCTCCCCCTTCTGGCTAGGGTTAGTTCAGGTGGTAATGCTTTTTTTTCAGAGTTGTGATTCTGAAATTTCCTGATTTATTTTTAATTAACTAATTTTACTTAGATTTCCATGTATACATCTAAGTATAAAAGTGTCTGCAACTTGCCCGTACTCTCATCAAGCCTAAGAGCTCAAAAAACAATAGAAATTTACAATGCTTAAGTTGACACAACAAACTATTTCTTTTTCAAACTCCACCTTCCCTCAACAAAATGATCCAAACTATGTGGTTCTAAATGTTTTGTTCTTGCTGCCTTACACTGATCTTTTCTCCTAGTTTTGCATGGAGAATATAATGCCATGGTTCGCTGTGGATGCAGAATGCAGAAAATGACTATTTTAACTGCACCTTTTGTTTTCAGACAAGGCTGACTCCCAGACTCTGTTGTCGGGAATAAAAAATATGGTGGCATTTTTGTAGGATGAGCCAAAAAGATTGTCTTATTTTAAGACAAAGGGGAATGACAGCTATTGCTCTCAGAAGGAGAGCTTAATCAAAGCTTAATTCTCTCTTATAATTAAGTCTTCAAATTTGATACATGACACATTCAAGCATGACATTTTAAATTTAATTAATTTTCTAAGGACTAAAAAAGTAATTAAAAAAGATTAGAAAAGAACAGTATGCCAAGCAAAATTTCCTGAACCTTACCAAGAATTCGCTGTTCGTGATGCTGCAAGAGCCATGTAGGCCCTGGAATTTATGACAGCACCTCGGTAGGAACAAAATATTACCATATGAATGCCAGACTGGTTCTCCTCTCTGCATTTTCTTGCAAAGGGAGTTGGACCACAGGGGATGACTGGAATGAGACCTTGAGTTATTGCATCATGTTGACTTATTCCTGTTTGAAAGGAAGTTCACACTAGTGTTGTATTAGATATCATCCTTTTACCAAGGATGCATTTATCTGTATTTTCTCATTGGAACAGTAAAACAAAACACACATTTTATCCCTATGGTTCTGATGCTTACTGCCCTCATCCTTACTGTCTGTTCAAACAACTGAGTATCAAATAAAAAAAAATCAAAGGTACAAATTATATGATACAAATCATATTTTAGCATGCACTGATCAGAAGTGTTGTTGCCTGGATATTTGTCTCCAAAATTTCTCCGTCTACTCTCAAATACTTTCCATTTTGTCCCACAACTAGGTAGGATATTTTGGCATTTGTCATATCATGAAGACAGTACAAGGAGAAGAGGGGTGGAGAGAGTGCATTACACCAGGATCTAGTTTAGCTTTTCTTGTAATAAGTTTTATAAAACTTAGTCCTTGTAAGACAAACAGCCTGTCTTTTGAATTGGAGAACATTATATGGGGTCACAGCAAAACTGTACACATCAATAAGAGTTGTTTGGAAGCACCTTTAGCTCACCTGTCCTCAGTTTAATAATATTTGTACCTCTCCAGCAGGTGTTCCCAGGCAGTAATTACCACAATAGGCAAGGACCAGGCATTGGTGATGCTCTACTAAATCCAACAGACATAATGCAGGCTTGTCATAAATGAAGTGTAGGGAGAAACGGCTTAGAGATCGTACTGTTACCAGTTCTCCATGTGTCATCAGTATCAAGTAAGTTATTTCATTAGAAAATTTGAGAGAACAGCTGACAGCTGGCTGAACAAATTCCTTTCTTCTAGATTCTGGCAAATTTCAAACATAATAGTGTTTCTTTTAGAACACTTGCAATGTTTGATATTTCCCTGAATCATAAGGTTTTCTATATTATTTAGATGCAGAGACAATATGTAATATTTACATTCATTTTCATAATACATTCCAGAAAAGGAATGTACTGTGCTTAGACCCCAGTAAGAATAATCATTCTTTGATGAACAGGTATTAGGTGCATGCATATTCTCACCAGAATTGTTTTAGGTGTGGTTTCTGTTTACCTTGCACACTGCTTTGAATATTTTCTGCTTTAGAACTAGACTGTATAGATAGATGACAGTGCTGAAATGAATCAGAATGCTTTTGCCAAGTTTCTTCAAGATGATTCATGCAGTAAAAGGTATAGCTTGTTTTTAAATAAGATAAATAAGAGCATTTGAGTCACAATTTATTGGAAAGGACTGAAGAATTAGAAATGCAACATAAAGCATTGATTGCTTGTTGTTCTTGATAAGCTGATGTATCTGTTGGTACGCTTGTCTTTTTCTGATGCTTGGAGTTCCATTTCTTGAGTTACAGACAATTGAGCATCTCTGATTTTATCAGCTCCTTTTCAGCAGAGATAGTTTGTGTTTTGGTGCTACACCCTCTGAACAACAGCAGATTCTGTTAAATTGCTGGAAAAAAAGTCTTTTGACTAAGTGGTATTTTCCCCTTCTAGTAGTCCCTTTCAATTTAAACCATCCTTTGTATTTTCAGGATGTGTGTGATATGATAGCTCTCAACTAAGCAATGTGCTGTTTCTGTTCTTGGAGACACTAGAATCAGTTTCAGACAATAATCAGAGAACAGACCAGTTGTACATAAAGGAACAGAAATATTTTGTCTTATGTCATGTGACATAAGACATTTTGTCTTATGTTGCATGTGACCATACTCAGACCGAAGAATGTTATCCTTCCTGGCCAAATATTGTTTGGATGGTTGCACCATACACTGTTGCTTGCGTCTGGACTGATTCTTTGTAAGAGTAGCAAATGGTGTAAACTGATGGTCAGAATAAGACAGTGTTGTTGTTGCCAATGTGGATGCTATGTTGTGGTTGAAGGTTCTGCTGCTGAAGAATGAGTGAGAAGAGCTGCAAATACCTTGTGATCAGTCTCTGACAAGAAATTAGATTCTGTACAGCCATCTTACGGTACTACAATTCAGTTGCTGCTGTCAGTTGCTACAATTCTCCTGATTTTTTTTTGGGGGGAGACCTCTCATTTCTGTTACAGGCACTTCTTCCATTGGTTAACTCTTTTCACAGTAAATTTCTCAGGACATATCTTTTTAATTTTTGAGGTATCTGAGCCTAAGATTTTTATAATCAGAAGCAAAAACTTGTTATAATTACTTGAACTTTTGGAAACTAAATGCTAGCTTGGAATCTTTGTCCTTATTTCCTTATTTTTGTTCACTTGAACCCTGAGTAGGTCATAAGCTTTGTAGATGCTACTGAGAAATAAAACAAGAGTGACACTTAAACCTCTAGTACTAATCCGAGTATTTTCAGACTTCTGGCCTCTGAAATAAGTGTCAGGAGATTTCTTTTGTCACATGTGAACCTGAGATTTTTCACTTAGAGTGGGCTAGGCAGGTAAATATACTGTGTATATTCTTTTTTCTCATTTTCTAGCAATTGTCAACACTGTAGAAAGTTAAAATATTGGATTCCATCTCACCTGGTTGGGGTCTCTGCAAAAGGGATATCTTTTATTTTTCCATCCTAAAGTAATTCTGATTCTTGCTAACAGGATGCATTCACTTTCCTCTAGCACAGTATCTTAGGGCCAAATCTTTTCACAGCTGCATAGAGCATGTTTTCTTGTTGAATGGCTGAAAATGCTCCATGTAGCAGAAAGCAAATTCAGTCTAGATCTAATATGCACACTACGAGCACAGTGCAGATTTAAAGTATTGTTTAGTAATTCTGAGCTCATAATAAAGATGTAGCATAAATGCAGAATGCATTTAAGAGCCAATATATCTCAGTAATAGTAGTTTCATTACATGACACGTGTATCCCACATAATTTTGCTCAGAACTGCAGAAAAGTTTTGTCCAGAGGTGTTCTTTTAACTCCAAGGAGCTTTAATTTGGAAGCAGTTTGAAAGGAATGAAGAAAGAAATACTTTTCCAAATATACTCCTGAATTATAGCCCCTTTTTATTAACTAAAAAAAAAAAAAAAAAAAAAAAAAAACATAAAAAAAAAAAAAGATACTAGAACAATTAATAGAGGTTAAATTCAGGTCCATTAACATGAAGGTAAAGCCCCATCAAAGAGAAGATAACATACTAACTGTTTACTGGTATTTGCTATGACAAAATGTATTTGTACAACAAAGATCATGAACTGCTTCTGGCATTTATAGAAATTACAATGAATGAATCAGCTGCTAGTCCAGAGCTTGAGGCAGTCTAATCGTACAGATGACTTTTTGAAGAAATGACACTCATGTTTAAACCACATGGACTGCAGTGGACTTTCCTATGGAATCTTTTTCCAAATATTTTGCTCACTTTGCTGTAATCTACTGTCATTTTGAATATAGATTAATTTCACCACATCCCAGACAACAAAATTGTTTCTTAAATATTTTTTAATTATTATTTCTAAGCATTTCTGATGACTGTAAGTTGTGAAAGAGAAGCTTCTGAAACTGTTTTTATGTAACTCCACTGAGTTCTTCTAATGCTGGGCAGCTCTGTCATTTTAATTTGTAACTACAGTTATTTAAAAGACTATTGCACTTCAACATGTAGAAGGTCAAAGGAGGAGAAGAGGAAATAATTCCATAACAGTAATATCAGTTGAAAACAATAGACATTTTTAGGAAGTTTATATAAATACCAGTTTAACACTAGCTACCCTTTCAGTTGATCTCAGTTATGACCTAAATAAAAATGTAATAAATAACTGATCTGGATAGTCTAGATATTATTTAATATCTTCCAGTGGAAACTGGAGATTTTTTTTTTTTTTTTATAAGAGGAACCTACACAGATAGAGTTCAAATCTCATGGGAAAAATGCTTATTTCAGATTTCACAGTTTCTGACAAACAAGTACATTGAAAAATTTCTCTATGTTGTATTTAGGAAAAATATATACAAATAATACTTTCATTATTAATTAAAAATATTCTTAAGACACAGAACTTTTGGATGGAATTTATTTGTCTGCCATAGAAGGAATAAATTGAGAACCAGTCATTTTTTGCAGTTTTACTCCCAATATTTACTATGTATATTAGAAACTAGACCATGAACCTTCCGTTATTAATTCATGTTTTTGATTTGTGCATGTGAATTGAAATCATGGCCACAGTGAAGCTGGTAGCATATCTACCAATGAAAACAAGACTTCACCCTGCAAGTGGTCAAAGTAGCCAAGGGAGCTACTGCTAGGACTGAGCACATGTCAAGGTCTTATGGTGATCTTCCTCATTTCTAGAATTCATCCTTTGCAGTTTATTTACTATCTATCTGATGAACTTAGATAATTATACTGTTCCTGTACATATAGTATTGGGCGTTTTTATAGTTGTAGAAGTATTTTTACCACTTAATCTCTGTTAGGTAGAGAAGAACCTAAAAAATTGGACATCTGTTCTTCTCCACTAACTCTTCCATATGAAAGGATACAGGATAATTAGTGGGGTCTAATTATTAGTCCTTGTTGCACATAAAAACTATACAGGGGCTAGCTATTAATATGTATATAAATATACCTTCATTCATGCACAAGTTTCTTTAATATCAGCCTTACCCTAAAGTCAACTGAAGCCTTTCTGGCACCATTAAATAGTAGGTTAACTTAAGTATTTTAGGACCCGGTTTTTGAATAGATGTTTACATTAAAAAATCTTACCATATTTGAACCAAAGGCAAACTGTTCTTTAATTTAAATAGGGAAAGGGTTTTCAGTCTTCCCTTTGTATTTCACAGAGAGGATTGAGGATTGTCTTTGGTTTGAGGAACAAAAGACTCCTAAATCAAAAATGCATGCTTCCTTGCAAGGATTTTCCACTTAAAAAGAATTCAGACAAAAATAGAGAAAGTTGTGATGTGGTTAATTATTAATAATGTTGCATAGTAATAATATCTTTCATACATCTTTCATTAGTATTTTTGTTAAATTATAATGTTTTTCAATAAAACCCGTTTTCTTACTTTTTGAACCAAAGTTAAAAATTAAAAGAACATATCTGCTTGAAATTGTTAAGGTTTATATAAAGAGTTTCTGATCCTTAGAACTTCTGAAACAGTTCAGTGAGAAAACCTTGAAGTAGGCTTGAAATATGTTTTAAATTAAAAGGCTCTAAGTCAAAAGGAGGTCAGTCATGTGCTTACTGAACAGCATTTTTATGGATAAAAGACTAAGCAACTAAGGAAAATAAATATATAGTCCTTTGTAAACACTGAATCCTTTCATATTCTTAAATTAGTGTTTCTCCATTTGTTATATCTCAAAGAATGCATTTGTTTACATAGAAAAAGTAAATGTAATAATCAGATTATAAAAATTAAATAGAATATAAACTCTTCTACATTTATTAACTTTAAGTAGTGTAACTCAAATTATAAAAATATTATTCAATTCTCAGATTAAACATATATTGCTTGCTTATCAATTTTATTTTGTATATATACAGATTAAATTTTGAACTTGTGTGTTCCCCCCATAGACTACAGAATAGACTTTGCTTCCATACTTTCACTGCTGAAAAACTCCTGCCTTTTTTTTTTTTTTTTTAAAAAAAAAAAAGCTGCTATCTCAGTTGTTGCCAGGCTTTTGTGGTTCTAACTTGGCTAATTACTACGTCAAACAGCAGAGTATACAAACAATTGCAAAGCACGGTCTGTAATTCTTTTTCCACTGGCTGGGCAGGGAGTTCTTATTGCATACATCATTCACAACTTGCTGCAGTGATTCCACAAAGTCACCCAGGAGACTTAAAACCGTTCATAGAATCATAGAACCATAGAATGTTTTGGGTTGGAAGGGACCCCTAGAGCCCATCTAGTCCAACCCCCCTGCAGTGAGCAGGGACACCATTACCCAGATCAGGTTGCTCACAGCCCCGTCCAACCTGGTCTTGAATGTTTCCAGGGATGGGGCCTTCACTACCTCTCTGGGCAACCCGTTCCAGTGCTTCACCACCCTCATTGTAAAGAATTTCTTCCTTACATCTAACCTAAACCTACCCTGTTTCAGCTTAAAACCATTACCCCTTGTCCTATCACTGCTGTCCCTACTGAAAAGATTCTCCCCCTCTTTCCTATAGGCCCCTTTAAGTACTGAAAGGCCACAATCAGGTCTCCCCTCAGCCTTCTCCAGGCTGAACAAGCCCAACTCTCTCAGCCTGTCCTCATAGCAGAAGTGCTCCAGCCCTCAGATCATTTTTGTAGCCCTCCTCTGGACACACTCCAGCAGCTCCATGTCCTTCTTGTGTTGAGTTAATGGAAAAGAAAAACTTCCTTTTTGGTTTGGTTTTTTTCCTCTCCCTTTAGCTCTGCATTTTGCTCTGCTCTGTGCCTGCCTCTGCTGGCAACACTGGTAGAGCTTCAAGACAGTGTTTACAGCAATTGTATTTGTTGGAAATCTTCCCAGGCTGCTGCTTAATAGCAAATGGTTACAGAAACAGCAACAGCAAGTAGGAGTAGATTTCTCTGTGCAATGGAGAAGAGCCCAAACAGGATTTGATTCTCACAAGAAGGTTGGGCGACTGGTTTGGACAACTAACTCCTCAGCCTGAGACAGCCAACCTTTCCTTCATGGAATGAGGGGTTGCCTCCAAACAGTGGTTTGTTTTTACAGAGTTGGTAAACAATGGAGCTAAGTTGTATAGTGTATGCCTCCTTGTAGAAAACACTGAATTTGTTGGAAACCAAAGGCAGTTTGTATCTTATAGGGGACACAGCATTAAACCCACTAACTCTCCCTTGCATTTTGGTATGTTTTTCATTGATCCATAGTGCTTTCTATTTCAGCTTTACAAAAAATTTCATTTAGCATTTTATGGACTGGAATTTAATTTTGCTGATCTAAGTAAGTTATGAACAAACAGCTCAATATCTGTCATACTACAGAAAGGATATACAGTGTTAGGAATTCCAGGTAATATAATTAATAGATTTCTTACCACCTAGATCTGTGAAAATGCTGTGTACAGTAGGGAGTAAAGCAGGATTTTGTTGGGTGTAAAGAAACATTAAGTTCCTTAAAGTTGGAATTTAGAAGTTAGTGATTCAGAATTTGACCTAAATTATGACATCATAGAAGTAGAATGATTTCATTGAACCTAATGGGCTTTTCTGGAATTATACTAGTGTAAATGAGCTTGGTATTTCTAGGTAGGCAGTTAACTTGAGGCCATTTTCTTCTTAAAAGAAAAAGAGAAGTCTAGGGCTTGATTCTGTAATGCAGTGCTACTTTTTTTCTTTCCAAGGTATAAAGTGGCACTAACTTTGCAATCTCAGTTCAGCCAAGAGAGGCTAAAAGCAATGCTCTCATTTGTTATTAGCAAGGCACATCCATAGTCAGATGGATGCCTCCTCAGTTCAGTCATTACAGGACTTTGAATAGGTCACTTGTAGCTACTAATAGTAGTTGAAATGTTGAATGAACTTGATTTATATCAGAGACATTTCCTAGATGTTCCTGAAAACCTGTGATACCTCTGTATACTTAGACATTGTACAATGCAGTCATCATGCAGTAGCTAGCTCTGTGGTTCCAGCAGTGTCTTATTTTACATTTGCTCTTTCTCAAGCTAGTCCCCTAGATCATCTCCCTGTGGATAATAAATGGCTGATAAATTGTTACACATTTCTGTAAAGGTCAATGGGCTGTTGACAAACATGGACCATCTTTAGCATCCTCTGATTGTATATTTATAATCGTCAAAAATACATAGTAGTCAAATTTTGCATGACCTGTTATCAGCTATTAATCCTTTAATAAATCTCCAAATGACATGTTCTTTGAAAATGAGATGTTACTATATTATACTTTTTACTATGTGCAAACAAAGCAGGAGATTTTTTTTTTCCCCTTTCAGTCTGATATGTTAGCACTGTCATCGCTTTTAGTCTTATTTTGCTGTGCCTGGAGAATCTTGGGATTTAACTTGAAATGCTTAAAATCAAGTGGTTTAATTTAGTAGATGAGTAAGACCATGTCATGGTTTTAATGCTGAATGGTAACCAGACCATGCAGCTGCTCTCTCAATTTTCCCACTCCTTGGTGGGGTGAGGAGGAGAATTGGAGAGAGAGGGGGAACTTGTGGGTTGAGATAAAAACAGCCCATCCCAGAACAGCAAGTTCCAGAGACAGCGAGCGAGGGAACAAACTGATGAACAAACAAATGAACAGGCCTGAACAAAAATAACCCCACAAAAGTAAGGTTATAAGAAGGGAACATGAACAGAACACAGACTGAACAAGGAACCAGAGAGAAGGGGCAATGGCTGACCCTCCATTATACTGGGCATGACATCTATGGTATGGAATACTCTCTTTGGCCAGTTCAGATCAACATTAGCAAAACCTGCGAAACTGCACAATGTCCTTGATAATTCAGTACCAATCAGCAACATCAGCATACTATAACCGTTCTTTGCATACTAAATCCAGAACACAGGAGCTGCTGAAAACAAAACTAGCTCTGTCCTGGCTGAAACCAGAACAGATCATTAGGCTTCTCTCCTAGATTTCACTCATGAATGTTCATGTCAAATGTGCTTTTTTTTTTAATTTTCCTTTACCTGTTGGAGTTTCAAGTAGTGCATCACCCTGATGTTCAGCACTATAAAGTTACTGCCTCATTGACCTCAGCTGACAGATACTCATTTGTAAGTCATTAAGATACCAGTGCTAAATTCAGGAGTACTGATGCTAAATGTATCCTTATTTTATCTGTTCTTTTTGCCTAAATAATTAAGGTTAAAATAACAATCTGTTATATATAACATATATACCTTAGTATCAATGCTAGCTATTCTGCAGGACAACAGTCATTATGATCAATTGTATCACTCTATGATTTATTTTATGTGTGTATCTGTATGTCTCTTTTTTTAAAATCATAATTAGTTTGCACCATTTACAGATGTACATTGTTTAGATTCTGTCATGGTATACAGATTTGTTAGGATCATCAGTAAAAGCCAAGTTTAGGATTCTTAGATTTTGTATGCTGCAGAAATTTTCCAGAATTAAAAAAAAAAAAACAAAAAACAAACATCACTGTAGAATTTATGAATTTATTTTGGCAACTTATTTTACAGCAGTTAATTATTCATATAAATGAGGCAGAATTATTGTGAAAAGTCCAATTAAAAAGTTCAATTAAAAACCTAAATTATAAGTTTAATCAGAATCTTCAATTGCACAAAATGTGATTTGCATATAGTCTCATTGAAAAATGTTTCGTGTAAGATGAACATTGCACTTTTGTGCAGTCTCAGCTCTATTAGTTATTTCTGTTGCATAAATGATCACATATCATTTTATCAATGGTAATTTTCTCTGCAGCTGCAGTTCCTTAAAAAAAAAAAGAAATAAAAAAAATCAGTAGCTCTCCATCTTCATACTGAGAATTCAGTAGGCTCCCCTTTTGTGTATATGAGCAGTATCTGAATCAACATGAATTAGGAAATTCAGAGAGTGTTCCAAAAGAAAGCTGTCCCTAGCCAACTGTTTCCTGTTTAGTTCTACTGAATTGTAGATCTGCCATCATATAAATCACATTACTACATTAATAGCAAGTTTCAGTAAAGATTTTTGGTTTTGACTAAAAGCACATAAATCTCAAATAGTATCAACCATAATACAGACTGATTGGGGAGGTTAGTTTATTCAGGCTAACAATATAATAGAAGTGAGACCTCCCAAGAAAATTGGTGTTATTGACTATGGAGGAAAATTACCTTAAAAACCACCTCACTTGATGCCTTCTTCTGCTTGTTTAGAAGGAGGTATGAGGTCCATGCCAGAGCAGGTTCAAACCCCAAATGATTGAATGGCATTGGCTAAACCCTGCAAGTAAAGCAGATTTTAGCACAACAGGATATTCAGAATGAATATGGCATCAGTGAATATAACCTACTCATCTATAGAGTACATTTGTTCTGTAGATTCACATCCTCTGATTTAGATGTACGTGGGTTTTTTTATCTCCCTTCTCATGCAATATCCTCAAGCTTAATGTTTAGATCTCAGTTAAATAAATATATATTTCTCAAAAGTGAGATTAATGAGTTGATGGAGACCTTGTTACACAGATTGCTTTATAAGACTTTTTGGCTATATTTGTGATAGGAAAGTGTTCAAATTAAGAAAAACATTTGAGTAATAATGTTTTGTGAACAGAATAGCATAATGCGATGAAAAGTGCATCTGTATGTTGTTGCCTATGTGAGAGGTTGCTTATTTCAGGATGAAAAATGCTGCCGTACAGTCATTGTGGTTTTGTGTGGCAGAACTCACTGCATTCATTCTCCAAGGCGAAGTCACCAAGAAACGGTGATCACTATGGGCTCGATTTTTTGTACAGCCCTATATCCCATCATTCAAATAAATCCACAACTCCCACAGATAAGTTGCTGAGCAGGAGAGAGAATATCACTCTCATCTTTTTTCATCTGGCAGAAATGCAGAAGGCTTTGTTGATCAACGTCTGTAATGAGGGCTATAAGACTGCACAGATATTTGGATCAAAGGGTAATCTCTCTCTTTTATGTAACTGTAGAGCCTCACATATTCCCTGCACTTGCTATAAATAATTTTCCCCATCAGAGCTAAGCACTTTGCAAACATTGCCTCTAAATTATAAGATGATGTATACCACCACCACCTCTGTGCATTTCTCTGACCTGAAGTTGCTTATTTTCACTCAGCTTCAGCTACAAATTTATGGCCATGATATTACATTTTCTCTGAAGGAGACAATGCATTTTTCATATCAAACAGAATTTGTTTTTAATGCAGCATTTCATCATCACCTATTATTATTATACTTCAGAAAGGGTAGTACCCAGCTGAAAATAAGAACGTATCTCTATTTATTCATTGAATAGCTTAGAGCTATAGCATGGGTGGGAGCAGGTGCAGTTTCCTCTGAAGGATTTTCAAATAGAACCAGCATGTCCATGTTCTGTGTGTGCTCAGTTGCTTGTTTAGGTGGCCTCTGACTGATGCATAAGGTGGAGGATAGAGGCTCAATCGCAAAATTTTTCTTTATCACTGGTCTGTAAAGGTACCTGGCTGCTATGATACAGAATCTATAGACATTTGAGGATACACCTCAGTATCTTAATAAGTACTCAAGGTTGTGCACTACACTGTGGCCCTGACTTAGAGCCCACCTCTGTAGCTATATAGCTGTGCAGTTTGAAATTAGTACAGGTCTATAGTTTTGCATCATTGTGATGCTATCCCACAAAGGAAAATAATGTCTAGAAATATGGATATAGCAAAGGATTCTGGGAAAGGGGGATTGATGAAGATCCATGATGTCAGAAAATCTAGAAATCAATTTTAACCTACCCAAATGGCAGCATTACACTCCTTTAGAAAAAGGATGAAATCCATCAGGAAAAATTGAGCATGAAACAGCTATTGGTGTATGGCCAGTGTCATACACCAGAAATGTTATCTGTCATAAAAACGAGAGATAAAAGGGCTACTCAACTATAGTTCCTGTTCAAGGTTCAGCATACACCAGGGATGAATGAGATACTTTTCTCAGCTAAGCTTTCACTTGCTCATTCTGTAGGAACACATACCCAGGAGAAGAAGAGTTCTGATTAAGTCACATGCCTGGGAGAAACGTGGCCTTTTCCAAAGTAGCAGAGTATGAGAAGTCTTCAGAAGCAGCAGCACATGCACAATATCCTGTTCAAGGTTAACAAGCTCTTCTGCTTGATTTATATATACCTTTGAAAAGAACTGAAGTGCAAGTAATTAATATAACATGAACAGCTTGCTTGCCAAACACAATTTTAAAAAAATAAAATAAGAATACAAATGATATCTTTTTTCTAGTTGCAAAGCTAAAACAAAAAAAGTCAAAAATGAAATTATTTAAGAACTATTTTTCCATCTCACTCTCACATTAGTACCTTTTGCAGGTCATAATATTTAAAACAGAGATGCCAGAAGGGGGTTTCCTAGTGCTTGTAGTCACTCTCTTTTCACCAGACATACCTGGTTCCCTTCACCTCCCCATCTCTGGAGGCAAGACTCAATCTAACATTTCATTTAGAATACACCATTTGCCCTCATAAATATCCTTTTCCCACAGCATATTACCTGGATTTACCTCCAGCAATCTGTCATCATTCTGTTGCCTGTTATACATTTCAGTTTGACGCTGGGTGTATCAGCATAGCTCTGGGTTTTGTAGGAGGGGGATATGAATTGGTCCGAGTGTCATTTTACCAGTCTTATTCTGAGCCCTGAAAGGCTGTAAAAATATGTGAACTTTACTGCATCAATAAATCATTCACTGATAGGTGGAGAAAACACCTGAACACAACCTGCTCCTGGTACAGAAAACTCCATGACCTGCTGATCTCATGTTGGGGATATGGGCAACTGACTGGTGTGTGTGTCCTTAGCCTTAGGTGTTGAGCAGTGTTGAGAGCTCCTCATCTATGTGTCAGCTGGCTGTCATGGAGATGATGTGAATGGTAAGCACACAGAGCACCGTATTTAACACCTGAGAGACAACAGTTTTATAATATGCCTTTTCAGAATGAGTGTTAGATGTGAGAATGAACGCAATAACATTGAGTCCTGTAGCTGTTTTTCTTTTGGATATATTCTCTTCTTTTAGCAGTACGTAACACATGCGGTGTCACACTGAACAGTCCACCTCTGCCATTCCCTGGATATCATGCCGGTTTTCAGTCAGGTACGTCATAGTATTCACCTGCTGTGGTGATCTACCTCCAAATACATCTTTATCTGTCAGGTTTTGCTCTGTAGTTTCAGATGTCATCAGCCTCTTGTGATAAGCTGTGGTAATAAGACAGAGAAAGAGCAGGGTGGAGTATTCAAAGGGTAATGAAAAGAGTGAAATACAGACCTTACATTTAGTAAAAGGTGTAAAGCAGTTGCTGTTATAATAGAAGGAGTATACTGACAGGCAAAAAAGAGATGAACCTCTTAATGCTTAAACTCTAGTGGAGCTGAATGGTGATGATTGCTAGTGTTCTGTTAACTTACTGAGAACAAAGGCACTTAGTACTCCTGCTTGTGTCTATTCACAGAAGTGTCAGTGTCTGTGGTGGGCGGGGGGGTTGGGGGATGTGGCGCGAGGCGGGAGGGTGTGCTTCTGAAAAATGCCTACCCGGAAATGGGGCAGAGTCTTTTATACAATAATCTGAGTACCAGATTATAGCAGGGACATATTTACCACAAAGATACCAAGACAAAAATATTTGTGACAAAATTTTTAAAAAAGTAATAAATTCAGAAGAAACATACAGAATTGAAAACTGTGTAAATTGAAACTAATGAAATATTTGATGAGTTGTAAAGAAAAATAGAACTTGCTCAGTGAGCAGAAGTTTAGCTGAGATGAAACTAGACATCCTCTTCTCATGTAATTGGCTAAGGATATGTAAGAAGTGAACATAAGAGGTAACTCAGCAATGTGTTACTTAGGATAGATGAAAAAGGGATAGACAAAAATATATGGAGAGAAACATAATTACTTAGGGCATCTTATTAGGTGTTTTAAATCACATTCCTGGAGGTCTCTACCTCACTCCATGGATGGAACAGCTTTTAACTGTGGTCCATGGAATCCTAAATTAAATGTCTGAAGTAGATTAATGTCTGCACAAATACCAGCCATACAACATAAACAATTTAGTTTTCAAGTACCTTTTGGGGATTTGACCATTAGAGGTGTTGAACACACTGCATCGGGTAGCACGGGAACAGAGATTTGTTCTTCAGGGGAGAGTTTAGACTCAGATGAAACAATATAGAGTAGTGGGGGAGAGCAGGAAGGTACAAGTGAGCCTCCCACAGCATTTTCCAGCTGCTGTGCTGATGTTGCTGGCTTGGAGCCCTCTGTCCTGAGTACTGGGAATGGCAGGATTTGCATAAACATGGGTGTGTACTGTGAAGGGCTCTCCATCTCTCTTCACATGCCCTTTCTTTTCATCACAGAATCAGGTTGGACAATTTTGAAAGTCTGTCTTTCTTCATTTAGTTAATGCAATGAGATTTTGTGTCATACAAGTTGCTCCTGAAGACATGATTTGAGCTTAGACATGCTTAAATTACTTACAACCAAACTGATTTTATCTGTCAGTCAGGAATACTTTATAATTGGTAGCTGGTTCATATTTTTTTTAGCAAATATCAAGTAGAATCAGAACTTTTTCCCTTCAGACATTAGTCCAAAATGTCTTTGATATTTCTGATTGCAGAACTTTCTGTTGTTAATTAGTATGCAAATTCACACTTCAGCACTCTGTAGCCTGCCACTGAATTTTAATGGGGTCCATCTAACATTTCATGTTAAAGTACTAAATGAATAAAGGTAAACAAGTAAGGAGGAAAATTTTTCATATGCTTTCACAGGTGCTTGAACACTGAATACTTAGAATACTTAGCCTGTATTCTAGTGTTTCTGTATATTGTGAACTGTGCACAGGTGATGTGGCTGGTTTTACTGTTCCTTGCCCCTGAGAGGAGGAGATACATATGCTTTCATATGTATCTGACTGCTTTCAGCAGTCAGAGTATATCACAGCAGCCATCAGCTGCATACTCTCCCCCATAAAAATACCATGTCTATCAGTCTGGATGTTGACTTTGCACCCTGCATGACCAGACTCTGCTGGCCTGACTTCAGTACTTGTTCAAGATTAGATATAGCGTTATTACAAATGCTTGAGAAGCACCATGTCTCATATATATTTTGTTTGCCAGAAATATTCAGTAATTTTCATCCTGATAGAGGATGATCCTTGCAGGTTAATCCTTGCAGAGAAGATTATAACTAATGTATACATCTGTCAACGAAACATGTAGGAATATGTTTTGTGTGTTTTGGTGTAATTTTCATAATCTAAAGCAGATTTCAGACACCAGCGAATATTTACATATAGGTGTTCAGTTCAAAAGCCGAAAGTGATCCATGCTGATATATATTAAATTCTGAAGATTTAGTGTGTATGGACTACATGACTTGCATGCTAAACTTTAGGCAAGATTGGTGGAACTTGGTGGAAAAGCTGGTGCAAGGCTCTTCAGAACTTCTAATGGTAAGGCAGAGCCTGTATAAGGAGGATTTCAGTTGCTTGTGAATAAAAGAATGAAATAGCTCAAGAGCTGAATTTGACTTTAGTTCTCAGAAAGCTGATAACAAATGAGGCTCAATCTCATGATGTATTACGAGGATACATTTTGTTACAGTTGCCAGTAATAAGAAATGAAGCAAAATGAAGTTTATTTTACCAAGTGTTTTCACTCTTTAAGATCAATGCTAAGTCCTTAACAGGCAGCCTTTATTGAGAGGATCCCGACAATTTTCAGACATTTTCTCTGTTTCTGAGAAGAGCAAGTCTTCAGTGTCCTTAATTTCCTTTGGGTTTTCTAAATTTTACAATAAATTGAACTCAGATTCTTAAGGGTATAGCCATTGTGAATTCATTATTCTACTTTCAACTACTGTCTTTCAAAAGTGATAATAATTTCATTTCTTTTGGTGATGGACTTAACTGCATTTGAAGGGAGGTGTTTGAATATTCAGGATTTAAGTTTTCAAATACTATCATGTAAGAGCTGAACATTTTTCTCTTAAAGGAAAGTCAAAATTCTTGCACAGTCCTTATGACCCCCAAAAAGACATTCTTCAAGAGAAAAAACAGTATGTTTTGAAGATTTACTATACAAATATAAGCTGTGTATTTTTCAGTTTTTAGTAGTTTATGATCAGAGCCACCCCATCTTTTTTTTAATTTTTTTTTTTTCCCAAAGATACAAAGACAGAATGTTCATATTTTCCAGATACTATTTTCTTATTTTCCTTTCTGCCTGTGTCTTTCTATATGTGTGTATTTCAAGAACAGACTTTCAGGAGGGGGCGATGAATTTTCTGGAAACTTCTCTCCTTTTTAGTATTAAATATTATGACTACAGAAATGAAAATAAGGAGGAAACAATTACTATGTGTTTAAACAAGCCCAGTACAGTGGTGATACTCTAGCTTGATCTGCAAAAGTTATACCAGCTAGTGTACTAGAAGGCTGCAGAGCCGTTTTAATATGCCTCCACCTATGCTGATTTACCAGCTATCTGCCTCACCAGAGCTAATGAACTGAGGCACAGCACTGTCTATCAGGGAGGCATTACTTCCAGTATCCAGCCAAACATATTTAACTTTAGCCTGAGCGTCTCTATGCAATGCTGTGCTGTACAGACATATTGTGAAGCAGATATTATGTGCTTTTAATTCACAAGAAGAGAAAAAGGGGGGTGGGGGGGGTGGGTGGGGAGAGGGGGGAGAATTATTCTGCCTGCACCTGATCTAAAATTTTTGTTCACTTCTTTTTGAAATGCAAAATAGCTCTTTGAGAGCAAAGGAATTACTTGAAAACAATTGGCTTTTTGGTATGAAAAATAAGCAAGCAGACAAAAAGGGGTTTTTTTTCTTGACAAAATCTGTTAAAAAGTTGTGGTACATTTTGAAAGAAAATAAAAAAAAAACCCACTGATTTTTTTTTTTTTTTTTTTTTTTTTTTTTTTTTCCATTCAGAAGACTATATAATTAACCTGCTCTCAAGGTCAATTGGACATATGTGCAGAAAATAAACTCCTAAAAGATAATAAAAATTCTGATACTAGCTTCCCCCATAGCATTTGCTGTCTCCCCTACTGGGAAGTCATGATTTACATGTCTATTAAAAAAGAGTCAATTTATCTCAAAAGTTACTGTTTAACTAGGTACTACTCTGGAAAGTAGTTTTAAAAAATTACTAATCTGGAACTTTTCAGGAAGCTTACTGTATTATGGAATATCTTGTTACCAATTGGAAGAATTTTACTTCCCCCAGCCCCAGGAATAACCAGATAAATTGGATGAACCAGATAAACTGATAAAAGTCAGTCCCAGCCTTGCCACAATGACTAAAGTTTCCCTCTTGACATCTCTTTTCCCATTAATATCTTCCTTCTCCCCATTGTTTGAGAACTAATGTGGAAGTGTTTATCAAACTGTATTGTGAAGTGACAGCAGATTGTAGTTTGGGTGGTATATGATAAAAAAGCTCTACAAATCTTGCTCTAGGATATGGGGAAAAGTAGGGATTCATTCCCCTTGTTCCTCAATGTCACCTGTCATAGGTGGCTTTAAAGACTGTCAACCAGTTCTTCCCTGTTCATCCCTTGTTGTCTATCCTCCCTTCGCTACCGTAATAGGACTTGTTCCCCACCTCTGGCAGGTCCTGGAGCCTTAAAATTCCCTCTGCCTAAGAGCTGGCAGAATGTCCCTTTGTTTTTTCCCTCCTATTTAATGAAACTCATTACAGTTAAGTGAGACTGATGGAGAGAAGGAATTATAGCTGTCTTGTGGAGTTTTACATTCCTGACCAGTATAAGGAAGTTTGAAAACATTTGATGATAAAACCTACAGCATGCCAAGTCACCTGTGAGTATCACAGATCACAGACCACAGATATAATATGCTTTCAATGAGAAGCAACATTAAGTCCGTAGGCTGCTTTATTATGCACTAAAACTTTAACATTGCTTGTTAAGACTAACAGCAACGTTCCCAGTACGTTCAGTGGTGCACACCTCTCTGAAGTGACTTTAGGTGTGGTTCCTTGGAAAGGCATGTATAACAATTCTGTCCTGGATATGTTTTATTGTACCTGCAGTGATGTAACTTCAAAGGTAAGAAAGAACTGGGGAATGATAGCTAGGACTTCACAGAAGTATAGTTTTAAATTTTTGAGACTTCCTGCTTCCATTTGAAATGCTGTGCAAAACCCCAAGACACTACTTAGAGAATAAGATATTAGACCCTTTTGTTCATCCTTTGTTGTCTCAAAAACATTTCTCTTATCCATTCACCTATGTGTTCACCCTCTGTTTCACGTTCTCTCTGCAGGGACAGGGACTTTCACCACAAAATCTTTTTCAGAGAGCAACCCAATTCACTCTTACAGCACGAGGTGAAAACTGATCTTCACATTTTCATATTAAGCTCATGCTTAGACTGAAAACTACAGGTGAATTAATACATTTTAATATTTATTTTCATTCTTACTAATCTGATGAGACAGATTAAAGTTTTTGAGGTTTGAAACCCATAACATGGTAATGTGCTAAGTACATGTTGCTTTTATTATAGTCTCAGCCCCACATTTACGTTGTTGGTTGTTTGGGAACTAATTTTTTTAATCTGCTCTGTGATAGAGTCATAATATGGCTTAATATTAATGTTCAGAATTTAAATGTAATAAAAACTTTGTGCACATTGTGAGCTACTCAACCATCTTTGTGTACTGAGTTCTGGGTTTACAGTATGGTATGACAGATGCTGCCTGCAGGTTACATATCACTTTTTTAAGTTGAACCCTTCAGAAGCACAAACATCTTTTAGCAGAGCTTCCCTGAACTGTTTGGCCAGGGGGATTCTTTCACTGCCACATATTACATCCTTCAATAGAAATATATCCCTGTCATTGTAATTTCTCTTACGTATATTTGCGTGTCTCCTCTATCAGTATAGGCTTGTCTCTTAAATCTGTTGCCACTATCTGCTAGTCTGGACCAAAACCCAATTCCATACACATGCTGTGTAACAAAAGACTAGGTAATAAGTCATTTAGGAAATGACACAAGATCTCCAGGTTAGTTTTCACTAGACCAAGTTCCTCTCAGTCTTCATGCCTCTCCCCAGTTTTTATGCAGTTATCAAAGGCCTCCATTAGTTCTCCCTTCCCCATTCTCTTTCCTTTGTTCTTTATCCTTTTCTCATCGTCTAGTTTCACTATTCTCTTCCTTTAACATCTCCTTTCACTCTGAAGTGCCTACAGATTTCTGATACCTCTTTGCCTCACTATGCTTTGAAGTGAGCAATTATTTCCTTCTAAGACTGTGGGGAAAAAAACAAAAACAAAACAAAACAACAAAACAAACAAACAGCACTTTTGGCTTTAAGACCAGCTTGGGAGGACATGGGTTGAGAAGCCAAAGGTATGATGGGTTTGACTGGAAGACTGGAAAACTACTGAGTGCTTTTCTTACACATTTGATCAACTGAGTATGTACTATGGGTTTAGAGACAAATTACACTTCTAACCTGACTCTCCCTTGCCCTATAAAATGCCACATTTTAAAGTGTTTGATAAAAAGCAAACTACAAAGTTAGAAATGTGAGGATTCATGTCATTATGCTTAAGTTGCCTTGAAGTTAGGTATTTAGTCTCTGCTGGCTGTCTTCACCACATGTTTTTTTCTGTGAATATCCCATACTTAGACAGGTTCACAGAGAAATGAAATGAGCTGCCCCTACAGCCTGATTTTGATGTGAACAAAGTAAGAGTCATAGTACTTGCCAAGAGTATTTCCTATGCTCTGAAATATAAGTTAGTGTTTCCCTCTTCAGCTTACTGACTCAAATCCCGTGTGATATCTGTTTCTGTGCATCACATTGTTTAGACTGTTTGCTAGCAGGTAATAGGATTACTTAGATGAAACAAGTAAGTGTGTTTTATGCAAGTTTCCTGCCTGTATGGCCGTGTATATGTGACAGGTACTAGACACATGATTTTCTTTGGTTGAGATGAAAGGAGAAGCTGTACAAATAGTTTCTCTCACCAAGCAAAGATGCAAAGCGAAAACATTGTATTACAATATTTTAGAAACATGTAGAAAAAGTACTTTCAGAATTATGTGTGTTTCTCATTTTTTTTTTTTTTTTTTTTTCAAAAGATAACTTGTTTTGCTTTTGCTGAAACACCTGAGAACCCAGAGAGATGAAAATCCAGGTTAACTTCCATTTGCTCCTGCATGGATTCGCAGACCAAATGTTAGGTGGAATGTCGAGCCTGGGATGGAACAAACAGATACCCAGGAATTTAAAAAGAGAGAGAGATCCAGTGGGCAATTTAAGAGCCATTGTTTGAGAAAACAATGACAAGCCTATCAGAAGCTTGGAATATATCATTGATAGTAACTTTATTTGATAGTAACTTTGTTTCATCCATTGTTTATAAGATGAAAAATGGAGGAAATAAATTAGATAGGGAGTGTTACAGGGGATATTCTAAAAGCTCTCTGAGAGGAAAGAGGGAAGTGAACATACAGTGATGGTTTGGTTTACATAAGCACTTGCTGTTTAAGAGAATGTAGCTCTGAACAATCTGTGATTGGTGAAATCAGGAGGGAGGGTTGGAAGATTCATTCTGCAGGGGATTTTATGTTCATTTTTTAATATTGAAAAAGTCATTTCAGGAAAAGGAGAGAAGAATGATTGCATTAAAGAAGGACAAAGAAGGGAGGAAAGAAATGTGATGCCAAAGCAACAGGCTTTTGCAGTATCTTCTGTAGCTGAACTGCTGTAAGGGGAAGCCCAGGCAGTGTGTCAGCAAGACCCAAAGATGCTGTGACAGCACTAGTGGCAATGATAGATGAGAGAAGCAGGCATGACTGTTCAGAGAGGTTGGGTCTAATTCTGATATCATTCACAGTAGCGTATGATAGAAACTGCTCCACAGGAGTCAGAGGAATTGCACAGCTTAAAACTGTTGTGGGATTTAGGACTTTTGTCTCCTGATTGAAAAGAAATGTCCTGACTCAAATCTAAACCCCTGGAAGTGAATTTAAACAGGAATGATGGCTCACACCTAGAAATAGTACTCTGGATGCTGCACAGGTATTGACACATGGCTATGCAATATCCTTTTTCCTATTATTGTCACGATGACCTAAAAGTTGCCATGAAACCATTGTGCATGATATTCATAATTAATCAGATAATACTTTAGGACTTATGCAAGTTTTACTGATATTAGTATGTGATATGTGGTGAGACTGCAGCTGGAGCAAGGGTCTATGTAATCACTGGAGTTGCTGTTCTTCAGAATGTCATCTCTGACATTCTTGGGGCTGCCTGGATAGCTGCTAGGGCACTTGGATATGAATGCCTGTTTTACTGAAAGGGGAAATTATCCCAGACAGATCTGTAGGTTACAGGACAACAGCCCATCTGGGAATAAGAGACATTCATATTCTCTAATGCCATCATTATTATAGTGCTATCCTAGCTAATTCTTGCTGGAGGAAATAGTAGCAATTCTTATACTTGGGCTGCTTGCCACTTCTTATTATAGGTTCTTCTAACCTTTATCTGAACATTTTCAACACCTCAACTGCTAGCAAAAGACCTTAAAAATTCAGTAGGGTGGAAGCCCTCAAGGTAATAAATGTTCACAGCTAGAATCAGCTAGGAAAGTTCTGTAAAAGATTTAGAGGTTTTCTGTTTGAAAAATGCTGATTCCCCTAAACTGAATCTCTCCTGGTCCCAAACCTTGGACAGACGCAGAATAGAAGGTCGGGTCAAAATGAGACATAGAGACGTCAAAAATTGGCCAATATCCATAATGAAAATGAGACAGAATATCACCTACCCGAGAACAGCCAGGCACAAGACACTTAAAATACTTAGAATCCATCATACGGGAGTGTCCTGGTTTTAGCCAGGATGGAG
>JMFS01031267.1:0-11177 GCA_000699545.1 Podiceps cristatus | reverse complement strand
CCTTTCCCCGCCCTTTGGTAATAGCTTTTGGGTTATGTTATGGGGACCCAATAATATGCAAGCACATACTTTATCAACAATCCAGTGTGCAGCACCAGCGCCGGGTGAAAGCGAGCTGCAGCCAGCACTAACAGCACGAGAAGCAACAAGCAATATAAGGGTTGAGTGGGTCCTGATGAGAATTGGATAGTCCTTATGGAAAAAGATTGCTGGGATATACCTGCTGTGCTGGAGAGGAGGCCAGGGGAGATGTTCACTCGGGATGCCAATTGCTTCTTTTCCAGATGGCCACTTGGGAGAGTGTTTTGGTTTTTTTTTTTTTTATTTTCACCTCTTTCTCTCTCCTCTTTACTTTTTATTTTCCCCTGAAACTAACTTTAGTATAGAGTTGATATATGTCATCATCTAAGTACCCTACTAATAAATCTTTGTGTGTGTGTAAGCTTATCTCACAACACAAACATATGCTTAATAAAGCTTTTCAAAGGAAAAGCATTGCTATATTTTTAAAGAAGACAAAACCCAAGATGGTCCAAACAACATTTAAAGTCTCTTTCAACAGGAACATCTTCTAGCAAGGTAAATAAATGGGCCTTTCAGTGCTCTTTCCAATCTGACACCTTTATCAACATTACCATTTGCAACAACCTTAAATACTGGTGTTGGGTGGTACAGACTCCTAGGAATTCCAAGGCTGGAAATTGATATTGTGATGGCCATCCAGTCCCTGGTGGGGAAGATGGATCCACTACATGTAAATAATGGGCTAGGAAAGCTCCCTGAAGAAGTCAGAATTTAGCAGATGGAATTGGCTGTGAATAAGATGCAGTATCATTAATGGAAGCACGCTGTGAATGAGGAACAGCCACCAGGGAGGAAAGCTGTCTTCAGCAGTTCTTGCAGCTTCTGCTACATAATCTGCTTGAGAAATGCAGAGTAGCTGGCACAGCACTGCGGTTGGATTGCCCCTGAGCTCTCAGATGAAACACTCGGGAGCCTGCTAATGAAGAGAGGTTGATGGCTGGATGATGTGGGGTCCCACCCCGCCTCCACTCAGAGAATACTCTCTGAAGCAGCGAGGGTCTGCAGAGGGACTGCCGCTGTTTCCAAGAAAGCCTACCACCTCTGTATTCACAAGGTGTCACCATGAAAGTACCGTTTGACAGTTGGTCTGGCTAGGGAGAAGATGCCAAAAAGTGAGGGCCAGGTCTGTGTCCATGCTTGGACATGAATGCCAAGGTTTAATGCTTAAAAAGGTGCTGTCAGCTTTGAGACCATTCAGCATCTATTTGAATTTTGCCTTGCGCTTCCCTCATCCGCTGCTTTCTTGGGAGCCGCTTTCTCACTAGTAGAATTAAACCAAGACCTGGCACATTTTTTATGCTTATGCGGAGTTGTTTTCAGTCATAGCATTTAAAAAATCTTCTACAACAAAACAAACATTACCATGTCACTTATTGAAATAATTTGGGTTTAAAGCTGAATTCAACAACAAAATTTGTTTCTTACCCAGCAATGTATGTTTAGGATAAATCGCTATTTATAAAGAAGCTTGTAAAAATATCTCTTCTTTTTCAGTCATTTCTACAAGGAAGGCCAGACTGACCCTGCCTTGCTGAAGAGGGAAAGACCAAATGCCCCTTCTGAGGTTCTTCCTAGTCCCAGTTTCTGATTCTTTTATTTTATTCTCGTGTGTACAAATGTAACCCCATAGTTGAGGTCATGGTAAATGTTCTGAATTTTCATCTTTTCTTCTAAAATGAAAACTCCGTTTTGTTTTGGTAAGAGTCTCATGCTATTCTAGAAGCTAGGTTGTTAAGAAAATAATGGAAAAATTTCCTCCCTGTGGAACTTTCCATACACTATTTTCTATTGTTTGCTTAAAACAAAGTATATTAAACTGCCAGCATCATCATCAGTCTCATATTTTATCTTTATATGAATAAAATATGAAAAAGAGAAAAAATATTTCCCATCATACTATTGAAGGGCAAGATGTAAAAAATCTAGCAAATGCTGAACAGTTTCATAAAATTATTGAGTAACTGCTGAAAAATAGGTCTGGAAAACAAAGGTAAACAGGTGTAATCATGTAAGATAAAGCTCCATAAAATGAAAACTAAATATATAAGCATTAGTTCCATCATGTGAGAAGTAATTTTAGTGAAAAAAGTAAGCATCAAAATTAAGTAGAATGACACACAATTATACGTCAAGGCACACTTTCAGCAGTGGAGAAATAACCCATTTAATAACAAGAATTTTATTTTTTTATATTTTTTTCTCTTTGGTAGGGTATGTGTCAGAGGATCTTAATCTGCCATTTACTGTGCATCCTTAGGAATCCTTTCCCTGTTATGAACTCCAGCAGTAGCTGGTGAAAGCTGATAGCCCAGTGCATTTGGAAGAAGGAAAATCTCCTTCCTTTACTGGATGCAGGGAGAAACATAGTGACAAAGGATGAGGAAAAGACTGAGGTATTTAATGCCTTCTTTGCCTCAGTCTTTAATAGTAAGACCAGTTGTTCTCAGGGGACCCAGCCCCCTGAGCAGGAAAGCAGGGATGGGAAGCCCCCATAATTCCAAGGGGAAATGGCCAGTGCCCTGCCACACCACCTAGACACACACAAGTCTATGGGGCCGGATGGGATCCACCCAAGGGTACTGAGGGAGCTGGTGGAAGTGTTCACCAAGACACTGTCCATCATTTATCAGCAGTCCTGGCTAAGCGGGGAGGTCCCAGTTGACTGGAAGTTAGCAAATGTGATGCCCACCCACAAGAAGGGCCGCAAGGAGGATACGGAGAACTACAGGCTGGTCAGTCTGACCTTGGTGCTGGGGAAGGTAATGGAGCAGGTCATCTTGGGTGCCACCACGTGACACATACATGATAACCAGGTGATCAGGCCCAGTCAGCATGCGTTTATGAAAGGCAGGTCCTGCTTGACTAACCTGATCTCCTTCTATGACAAGGCGACCCATTTAGTGGATGAGGGAAAGGCTGTGGATGTTGTCTACCTGGACTGCAATAAAGCCTTTGACACTGTTTCCCACAGCAGCCTCCTGGAGAAACTGGCTGCTCATGGCTTGGATGGCAGTACTCTTTACTGGGTAAAATACTAGCTGGGTGGCTGACCCCAAAGAGATGTGAATGGAGTTAATTCCAGTTGGCAGCTGCTCAGAGTGGTATTTCCCAGGGCTCAATACTGGGGCCAGTTCTGTTTAACATCTTTATCAATGATCTTGATGAGGGGATCCAGTGGACCCTCAGTAAGTTTGCAGATGACACCAAGCTGGGTGGGAGTGTTGATCTGCTTGAGGGTAGGAAGGCACTGCAGAGGGATCTGGACAGGCTGGATTGATGGGCTGAGGCAAATTGTACAAAGTTCAACAAGGCCAAGTGCCGGATCCTGCACTTGGGTCACAACAACCCTAGGCAACACTACAGGCTGGGGGAGGAGCGGCTGGAAAGCTGCCAGGCAGAAAAGGACCTGGGGGTGTTGGTTGACAGGTGGCTGAATGTGAGCCAGTGGTGTGCCCAGGTGGCCAGGAAGGCCAATGGCATCCTGGTTTGTATTGGGAATAGTGTGGCCAGCAGGAGTAGGGAAGGGATTGTCTCCCTGTACTTGGCACTGGTGAGGCCGCACCTTGAACACGTGTTCAGTTTTGGGCCTCTCACTATAAGAAAAAAATGGAGGTGCTGGAACGTGTCCAGAGAAGGACAACAAAGCTGGTGAAGGCTCTAGAGCACCAGTCCTATGAGGAGCAGCTGAGGGAACTGGGGTTGTTGAGCCTAGAGAAAAGGAGGCTGAGGTGAGACCTGTACTTGGCACTGGTGAGGCCGCACCTTGAACACGTGTTCAGTTTTGGGCCTCTCACTATAAGAAAAAAATGGAGGTGCTGGAACGTGTCCAGAGAAGGACAACAAAGCTGGTGAAGGCTCTAGAGCACCAGTCCTATGAGGAGCAGCTGAGGGAACTGGGGTTGTTGAGCCTAGAGAAAAGGAGGCTGAGGTGAGACCTTCTCGCTCTCTACAACTACCTGAAAGGAGGTTGTACCGAGGTGTCTGTGGGTCTCTTCTGCCAGGTAACAAGTGATAGGATGAGAGGAAATGGCTTCAAGTTGTGCCAGGGGAGGATTAGTTTGGATATTAGGAAAAATTTCTTCACTAAAAGTGTTTTCAAGCACTGGAACAAGTTGCCCAGGGAAGTGGTGGAGTCACCCTCCCTGGAGGTATTTAATAAACCTGTAGACGTGGTGCTTAGGGACATGGTTTAGTGGTGGACTTGGCAGTGCTGGGTTAACGGTTGGACTCAACTAAAAGTTTTTTTCCAACCTAAACTACTCTATGATACTATGACCTTTCAGCCTTTTTACCAGCCAGCAGTCTCAATCTCTTCATTGACAGAGAATTAAAGAACAGCTGTAGAAGAATAATGGCTTTGTGTCTGATGTCTGGGACAGCCTGCTCGTAATCTGACTTTCTGACAGTAGTGAGTTGTTGCTTCTGTCTGTGCTGTACCTCACTGACAAATGGAGGAAAACATGTACTGGCTCTGATGTTGGATTTATTCTTCTAGGAGTCTATAAAGCACAGGGATGAAAAGCACTGCCCATATACAAAGAATGTGCTTGGAATAAGTTTTCAGTTGTTAATGTGGACCCTGTTTTCTTCAGTTTTACTGCTCTGATGACAATGAAATACATGTGCAAGTATATACAGCAGCAACAGGAACATGTCAATTCATTTAGTAGAGTGAAAAAAACAAATCATGTTTTTCCCTGCTGTTTCTACAAACAATTTTAGGTTTTATTTTGATGACAGCTCAACTGCATATGGCCAGATGGGATTCCATTTGTGGTTTGTCAATACACTTTTGAATTTCTCAGCTACTTTAAAATGAGAAGTTGGGGGCTAATTCAGTGCTTGTAAAAGGAGAATTCACATGTCTATAATGACTTTCATCAAAAAGCTTATCATCATGGGGCAGTTAATAAAGATCTCTAAATGAGACTTCACATGACCCCTTTGAGGCTGACATTAATATGAATATGATAAACCCTTGGCAGATGAGGCAAGAAGGATGATAAAATTCATACATTCCGCACAAAATCAGAGTCTCTGAAAGATCCACTTATACATTCTGCATTCTCAAACCTCTGACTTAAACCAACTGACAAGTGTGTTCATCCAGAACACTTTAGTGAGGAGTAGGTTTTGGCAGCATCGCCTCTGATATAGTTTTTTTAAATTCCTTTAACTCCATTTGTCAGCTAATAGGTTGAAAAGCATCAAATCACACAAGCTAATGTGACATTCCTAAGTTATCAGCTCTCTGCATACCAACTTCCCACTACATTCTCCAGGCTTTATATCTACAGGTATCAGTGAAAATAAAATCTCATGGAAGGAGAATGAGTATTCATCACATTTCCAGCTCTGAAAATGAAATGTCAAAGAGAGTTCTGTGGAAATGTCAAGAACACACGAGAAAAATTTCAGTGTGCTAAGATTTTGCATTTGTTTGTCTTAGTTTATTTGAATAGCTTAAATTTGAATGCTGTGCCCAGAACCCAGACCCTGTTGCAGCTGATGGGGATAGAGGAATTTCTATGGTAACCCCCTTAATGTCATGAACACAAGCCTGGGAATAGCTGCACTGAAGTCAATGTTTCTCCTATAAGTGTGCACTGGTGATGCACGATCAGTATAAAAGACCAGTGTGAGTCTCTGCAAAATTGTTTAAAATAGATTCCAAATCAGGCAGAAAGTACCTCAAGGCTTAACTATTGTAGTGATATGTCATAATTGTAAAAAATTATAAAAGAAGGCAACCTGCAAATCAACATGCTTGACATCCATTTAGGAGAAGTTCCATAGGTCAGCACCTGAAAGGATCTGGAATGCCTGTAGAGGCAAAATAATACACACATAACTATGTGGACAGAAGAAGGGGTCATGACCAAAAGAAAATGGAAAACAACAACAACAACAATAGAACCCCGGTTGCACAGTTTTGCTAGAAGAGAATAAAAAACCACCTTGAAAACAGCTGCTGCCGATAAAACAGGATAAGTAATGAGAGATTTGTGCTATCATTATACAAGAAAATGGAAATGACTTCTCACCTAGCAGAAAAAAGAAAAAAAAATAAGAGTTACGGAACACATTGATTCCTTCATAGCAGCTGTAGAAAAGTAAATATACCGCAGATAAATGAGAATGGTTTTCATGGTTATCAGATGAATTGCCTCTTAATTCTCTATTTGTCCAGGGGCACAGTCCTCAAAGATTTGGCTCCTGGTCTCAGACCTCTCAACCTATGTAATTGTTGATCAGCCAGTAGTTCCCAAATTGATTTATTCACAAGATTTTTGAGTGACAAAAACATTTTCAAAATAAAGATTGATTATCCTCAGATTTATGGTTTTGCAGAATGCACAGGAAAGAATTAGTAGAATAAAATTAGTAAGTACTTGTTTACTAAATATTCTTGGTCTAGTGTGTTGAGCATGTGTAAGAGCCTGTTTTCCAATGTAACTAGAGTTTCTAAATTGAGAAGGTAGGCTTTAATATCCAGAAAAAGCTCTGGTTTGGTGTTATCTGGCCTACTCACTTTTTAACATCCTGGATACCAACACTTATCTCCAGCATCAGATTGAACATCAGGGGTTCACCCTTATCTTGCTTTTCACAAGCCTGAAAGCTTAATTCATATTAGCTTGGTGGGACTTGATGTTGGGACTATTTCCAGCTAATAGTTCCTCTGTTTTGTTCCCTAAGGAAAGTGTGTCATTGGTTCGCCTTTTCTACTAGTTGCCTCTAACATGTTCTTGGATTTAACACCTTGCATTCAGGCAGTATACTAGAACATGAGGAGGGTTTTATAGCAATCCTCTTCTTTCTCTCAAAGACATATAAATGTTTTGCCACGGAGCTAATCTTAACTGTCCCATGCAAAAGCATCACAAGCTCTGATAAAGGACATGCCTTAATATGGGTATTGGAGCTCTGTGATTAGGAGAAGAGTGGAAAAACATGTCTATTTATGGTGCAGTGTAGCAGTCAAGTGATAGACTTTATATGAAGAAGAAAGAAACACTAACACAAAAAATATTCTGATTTTTCCAAAGGAAAGTGCCAACCAATGACATGGGAGCAAAGCACACAGGAATATTTACAGAAACAAAGCTTGAACCTCGAATGGGGCTATTTCAATTATAGCACTCACTCTCTGAGATGCAGACTTTGAGGAACAATAGGCAGACAGTTGACCTTGGACCATCAATTAGACCCAATAGGATGAGAGCAAAATGCTATCAGATAAGAGGATGAGATTTTATACTCATTCATTATACACTTACAAAAGAACCTGTTCTAAACCTAGCAAAAGGCAGTGGAGGCCTTCAGAATGATTGTAATGTTGCTTATGTCCTCAGGCTTCAGTTCAGCAAAACACTTAAGCACATGCCTAACTGCCAGTAACATCAATTGCGACTGGTAGGTTTTAAAGAAGTCCCTAAGCTTAAGAATATTGAAGCAGATCACTGAGGCAAAGCTTAAACTCACTGACTCCAAGAGTGCAGAAAACTGTTGCTTTTCTCTACCTCTTATACATTCCCAGTTATAATTTAATACTTTTGTTATCTACAAAATACTTGATCTCATGCCATGTAGTTCAGATCACAATCTTCAGAAGCCCAAAGTATAGGACTGATAAGCTGGATTCTGTGCTCTGTTCTGGACTGTCTGCAATTCTAAGTCAAATCATGGCAATGAGGGGAGAGGGAATTCAGGTCTCCTCCATTTTGTTAAAGATCCGTTGTTTTTTAGAAGTGCAGCACTTCCCAGTAAAGCCCATTGAACTTACTGTCTGCTAACAATTGCATTAGTTTGTTCATCTGTTTTGATTTCCTAATTATATGGGAAGGCTTTTGGATTTAAATTGCCCAGGGTACTTAAGAAAAAGGTCAGTGATACTGATTTGGAAAAAAGTTTTAAATATTCATTTGCACAAGTTTTCTCTTGGGTCATTGCTTTTCACCCCTCTTTTTTATTTGTCCTGGGCTCTGAGCAGCTGATGTTTCTTACATTTTACTTTTCTCTAGCCTGAGAGGTCCAGCAGAGCAGCTTTTAGGCAGAGTGCTGAGGTGCAAACCTCTCGTAATAAGCTCTTTCTCCTTCAGGTTTAGTTTACACTACTTTAGAGGTTTTATACCTCTTGGCACAAGTGAGGGAGTTTCCATCTCTGTTATTTCCTCAAGAACAACTTCTGAGCAGCTCTAGTGCAGTATCTGCATCTACAGCAGTGAACAAGGGAGAAGAGTAGAGGTGACTGGAGAGAGTCTGAGAAGAGCTAGGAATATCTTTTTCTTGGCCCTGAAAATAGATACTCTGTCTTGGGTAGCATAATACAGTGGTACAATCCTTGTCTGTGCAAGGTCATCACTTGTCCAGATCTATTTTAAAGACCATTTGGTCTTCAAGATCTGTTTGCTTGCTTTTTCCCCTGAGGTATAATAAGATATAATCTAACCTCTTCAGAAAACCCATTCCTTAATGCATTGATAAGCAGCCTCATTAATATGTTCCTTTTAAATTTCTTAAGGGAAAAAGTGTCATCATATTTTGCCAACATAATCAGTAGAGGAGGAGCAAACTATTGATATTTAGATAGATATTTCCTACTCAGCTTCAATGGGAAAACTTATCTGTTGTCTCAGAAGGATCTTAAAGTTTTTTCTTACTTTTCACTTTTTATCCTCTTTCATGTTTTGTGTACCTCATGTTATTGCTTCTATGCTTTTGTTTATCGCTATACAAGGAAAAAAAAACCAAACAAGGAAATAATCTGTTAACACCCTGGTTCTCATTTTAGAGGATGTGCTGGCCAGTGAGTCAGCAACAGAAACAGCTGTGTTCATTCTTCCTTCCTTTGTAAGTGTAATTTCTCTCTCCCACCCTAGTATGGCTTAGGTGTTTGTTCCAGACTGTTAGCCCTTCAAACAAGATTTTGATGGAGGAACACAGAAATATCTGCAACAAAAGGAAATGAGAAGATGCTGCTGGCATTTAGTGATGAGATAAAATAAAAAAAAAAAACCTATCCCCGGAGAATTCAGTGGTCTTATACTGTACTCCAAATATCCTTCCTGACCACAAAATAAATACATGGTGAGAAAATAAAAAAGAAGCTAGAAGGCAAGTGCATTTACCTTGTCATTAGGACAACTGAAATTACTATAAATAGTCAAAATACCCATCTGAGGATTAGAAGACTAATGGATAGCTCTTGCCCTTAGTAACAGTGTCTTCTATGCACTTTTAAATTATTATTGGATGTCTAATTTCTTTTTCTTTGGCACCTAGATCCACAATCAACATTATAGATAATACCCAGGTAGCTGAAACTAGGGTTTTTTTGAGTAAAAAGCACAAAATAGAAATTAATTCCAAAAAGTAATACCAAACCCCTCACATTATTTTCACCTGAGTAGCTGGCGAAGTAGGTAACCAGGCAGCCTGCTTGCCTGTATGCCTATTTTTCTAATATTCCAGACATTCAGTGAACAGAGAGGGGAACTGTCAGAAAGACCACATAGATGGGCAGTCTGTTATGTATTTAATATATTTTTTTTTTTCATGGAGTATTTAGATTATGGTATCTTGTCATGTTTCTGCAAAATATCCTGCTCAGTTGGGGAAAAAAAAAAAAAAAAAAGAGAAAAGGTTTTGTCTGTTGCCAACACCTGCATATTATTTAGCAATTTGCATCATGAAGGAAATTAGCACCTTTCACAGTATTAAATTATGAACCAAGAGAATCGTATTTGCTACATTTGTTGAATGGTAAATTTTTAGTGGGATTTTTTGCCATTTAGATGGTCATTGAGAAGGCCAAAAGATATATAGCCCAGAAGCTATATGAAATGTTTGTACAGAAGTAAACTGTGTTTGATTTTAATTGACTGACTCAGTTGGTAATTCAATTGTAAAATTCCAATGATCACTAAGAAAATCTGTGTTTTCAAAAAGAAAAGGGGATTTCCATTATTGTGGATAGAAGTAATTTTTAGCTTTACTGTGAGCTTTTCCACTAGTTTCAATTGGTTCAATTCACAAGGCCAAAAAGGAGTCCCTGCTGCACTTCCAGAAGAGATGTGAACCTCTGAGTATAAACCTACCTTTCTCCAAGCTGATCGACACAAACCTACCCTCTGGCCCTGGCTTTAGCGGAGAGCGAGGTAAGACAACACACCTGAAGCACGGACAGGGGCACGCAGCCATGGGGATCCCTCTTTGGCTTCCACTCAGGTGTCCCATGAATCCTTGTGGCAGCAGAGAGGTTGGCTGGGATCCTTCCTTGAAGAGGTCAGCTCCTGTGCAGAAAGACAATTTGTAGCAGCTCAGTCAAAAGTTTCTTTGCTGGCAGCTTAGTCAGTCAATGACAGATGGGAGATCTTGCCTTCACCATCTCCCTCACATGTTCCTGTGAAGAGTATAGCTATAACTGTAGCATCAAACAAGGCTGGTTTTTTTTTCCTTCTCTTACCGGTCAGACCCCTTCTTCCAAGCAGCCTCGCTGCACTGAATCAAACTCACTCATCTTGTATGTGACTGTGCAGTGTAAGGGAATAAGAACATCATCAACAGAAATAACTGAATCACCTTGCTATTCTGAATTAGCAAATACAGAAAATGGTTTGATGAGTTGACCTTGGCTGGCTACCAGGTGCCCACCAAACCACTCTATCACTTTTTCTCCTAAACAGGACAGGAAGAGAAAATACAGTGGAAAAGCTCGTGGGTCGAGATAAGGACAGGGAGATCACTCCCCAGTTACTGTCATGGGCAAAACAGGCTCAATTTTGGGGAAATTAATTTAATATTCTGACAATTAAACAGAATAGGATAGTGAGAAATAAGAACAAACCTAAACCATCTTCTCCCTATCCCTCCCTTCTTCCCAGGCTCAACTTCACTCCTGACTCTTCTAGCTCCTCCTCCTTGCCAGTGGTGTAGGGAGATGGAGAGAGGGACTTGTAACGTCTCATCTCTCCACTGCCATCTCCTCACACTGTTCCCCTGCTCCAGCATGGGCTCCGTTCCACAGGATATGGTATTTCAAGGACTGCCATAGCACAGGTCCTTTCCACAGGGTGCAGTCCTTCAGAAAC
>KL262420.1:61539-74335 GCA_000699545.1 Podiceps cristatus | reverse complement strand
CCGGGTGCATACTTTTTTTCTAGTTCTGGAAAAAAACCCTCTTCCAAAAAAGCTTTGAAAACCATCTTCAACATACAAAAAGAGCTAAAATGGAGATATTACTACCCAAATCCACTACTCTAAACAGAGCTATTGTTACATGAACTGATGCTGACAGGGTTTTTGACAGCAGTAACATTTTTTCGTCAAAAACTAATGGGTTAAATGCCACTCTACAAATAAGCAGCAAAGAGCAAAGGCCTATTTCTCTGAAACAACAAAAAGAATATGCACTAGAAGTCATTATAGAGCACGGATATATAATCCAGTAATTTCATGCACTGCATATGTGAGCCTCCTAAATGCCATTACTCTGTACTAAATTAGTCTGATTTAATGAAATGAAAGCACTGGATAACTAATAGAAACTAGAATTTCCCGAGCCATTATTTTCTATCTTCCTACACCTAAAAGCTTATGCTGATTTTACTGGCTAATTGTAATTGGCAGGTCATTTGCAGAGTAGCAAAAGCAATCCACTTCAGGATGAGTCGATAAATTTAATGCATTAATTTTTGATCCTTAACTCTCAAAAACAATCTGCTTAAGGAGATTGATTTCTCAGGTCAAGACAAGTTCCTTTATCACCATGACATGTCGACCATGACATATTAGGACATATATCCAGGTAAAAACTGAAAAAAAAATAAAAGCAATACAGATTAAAATAATCCGCTTATAAGTAAGATACTTGGATTTTGCCTAAAATTTTTAGCATTATTATTTTTCCTTAGCTATTTTCTACAGGCAGGACTAGGTCATAGCGTTATTTGCACCTGAAGAATTTCTTTGAAAGCACTTCAGTTACTATAGAACAACAAAGGAAAATTTAGCCCATTATCAATAAAATGGTTTTCATCTTTTGTTTTATAAACACAGTTCATATGTAGAAATAAATTCTCCTCATTCTACTCACACAAATACATTTCCATGAGCTTTCTGGTGTTTGCATGACCAAGTCTGAATCAGACTTGCTTTTGCTAAGCAAACTGAGTAAAGACGACATCTGTATTTATCCCTTATATTGTAGCCCGGGTGCCCAAAGGTAGTTAGTTTACAATCCAGTGGATTCAGTGTCATGAGTTCCTTCCTACTCCATGCACATAGCAGCCCAGAGTTCATTCTCTGTGGATGTTCCTAAAAGTCTTGTCACCACTCTAAGGAGTAATAAGAGGAAAATGTAACCTATTTTTTTTCATGACCTTAAAAGACCTATTTACTGAATATCAGTGAGGCTCAGCCATCAAAACAACTGACACACATTATATTTTTGGAGCCTGGAAGACAGATACTGCCTAGCACAACTGGTGAAGACACTGTTTTTAACACCTAGATTCATCTCAATTAATTACATCATATTATATACACAAGAGAACGTACAGCAGGGAGAGCAGTGGTCCCTTCTGGCGCACCAGGTATGCCTACAGATCAAAGCAAAGCTGGCTCCGTAGTGTCTGCTGACTTACTTCTGCTAGTCCGGGTATGGCACCACAGACTGTAGCACGTACTAGCACTCCAAGGATCCCCTGTATATAGTACAGTCGTGAGCAAGTCCTGTTGTTAGCAAATCCAGCATAATGGTCCTTTTGATGCTAACGTACCATGGGCTAGCAATCATAAGACAGGTAGACTACACTTCTGGTTTCTCCTCCTTTGTAAATATGTCTTTAGATGGCTGACTTGTAACAGGAGGTTACAAGTTCCCAGTAATAAACCCCCATTTTCTTTGGTGTTTTTCTAGGGTTTGTGTGTGTGTGTTGAAGCTCTGGCTTCCAGCAGCTGCACTGCAAACTCAAGAATACTTGCTTTAGATCTAGCCTCTAGCACCGCAAAAATTAAATAAACACTCCTGAAAGTGACATATTTCTATCCATGAATTTTACATGACAGAAATCCCAAAGGAATTATGCTCTTGCTAACACTGACTAAACAAAAGACAGAATAAATCTCCAGCATGGAAACTGTTTGCTTCAAACTCTTGTCTACACTCTGTTTAAGGTCCTTCCCTTAAATGCCTACTGGAGCTTCAAGGAGAGGAAAAAGTATTAATAATTATTGCTTTGATGTAAAAATAGTTTATATAAAGGAATCTGTAAATCTTTTAGTAAGGATATGTCTCTTATGGTGATTGCTTGTCTTTTTAAATCCTTTTGGGCCTCAATTTGGTAAAAAACATAGTAATGTAAAGCATAACCTCAATTTCCACTGGATCCGAAGTGTGCTTTGGGGTGATTTACTGAGTCATAGCCTGTATCATTAATGTTTCCTTTCAAATTAAACACTTCTCCAGAGAAAAAGGAACCAGGAAACTCAAGAAGATTCTCTAAAGCTTATTCCACTGAAAGGAAGGAACAGTGAGGAAGTCATCAAAACTTATAGTCCACCAAAGCACTGAATGTATCTGAATATTTTAGAGGCTTCAGTCTTAGCACATTTGCCTGACATTCCTAGTCCAGGTTTACAAAGCTCAATTCTGAAGAGTGGTAAATAAAAGTAAACCCAAAATTCAACAATTATAAAAAAGGCAACATAATTATTTCACACTAAACTGGCGATCAGTCTGTAAATAGCAAAATGAGCAATGTACTAAAAAGCAGGTAACACTGTCTTTCCAGTTCCCTGTTAACTGACAGCTGTTTTCTGATGAGAGTTTGCGTCTTCGGGTTTGCCTCCTAAGATTTATTACCAAACACATGTAAACCACGTTGCCATTTTTCAAGCACCTTCTTGCTGTTGCCATTTTTCAAGCACCTTCATCACCCCCCAAAAATAAAATACAAATAGTTAACAAAGAGGGAGAGAATTAAAGAGGATACAAAAAAATAAATGTCAGATCCACTCACAGATGCAAACAGATGTGAGCCAGAGACTTTAGCAGAGTAATGTCAGTTTACACCAAGTAAAGCCCGGACAAAAATATTTCCATATAAAGGGAACATATGACCATGAGCCTACAAAATCATCACAATGCAAATCATTAAGTCACTATCATATGATAAGAGTGAAAGCATGATGATTAGTAAAATGGCTTTCACTTAAATGGCTTCAGTTTTAACATGTCTTAATGCATGTCTTCACAGGAGCTTTGCAAAATAAGGACAATATGAGTTCTTACCTGAGCTTTTATTGGTTTTGTTTTGTCTACTCTTAACTTGCTCAGTCCATAATGTAGGATAACGAGAAGCTATATCTAGGAAAAAAAAACAACAGAACAAGGTTTGTAATTGTTACAGTTTTTAAAAAAGTTCCTAGCAGCTGAATAGTAAGTGGCTAGTTTTAAAGATACATGGATCTAAAAAAGAAAAGGGCACACTGGTTTCTATTAAGACAGTTAAAATCTTTATTCATGCAAAGGCACAAATAGTTCCTTCCTTACCCCATTCATAGAACAGGTTGAAATAAATACTTGTAGACTAAGATTCTGTTTAATTGGAATAAAAATCCTCCAATGTGGACCCAAAATATGTAATAACTTCAGATCAGATTCTGTGAGATTTGCAGTGAGTGGTAAGGCAGCTACAATATAGCTATCATTGGGCCTTGATCTTTCCATTTACAGGGCACTGAATTTCCCCACAGGCAAACAAGCATGACAACTTTTACATTACTATGCAATATGCTGAGGACAGAATTTACCCTTTAACTTCCTTATTTCGCAATAGAGTTTTAATCTGCACTCTGGCTCAAGTTTAAAACCTGTCTCTGCCTAGAGTAGTGACAATTAATGTCGGACTCCATAGTGTCACCTCAAAACCATCACACAAAATTCGTTGCTTTTAAGTAAAAGCTGTTGTGTTTGCTGTCTTTATCTGGAAAAAGGTACAGATGCTTTCAATGTCTTGAAACTGCCCCAGCAGTTGCCCTAACTCTAAGGTAGCATTTGACGTGGTATACGGTCCATACTGCATATTTCAACACCGTACTCTTAAAATTCCTGTTGATGCTCACCTTCTTCATCACCTTGAGGCTGAGTCTCCAGCGCGGGAGCTGAGGCATCATCTGAATTCAGAATGGAAAAGATTTGCAAGGAGACTACAATTATGAGAGTAAGCTAAATAAGTGTACATACGTGATTGATACTAATGATTTGCACATAGCCCCGGCCGGTAAATAAACAATAATTTAAGCATTAATTATAGGTACTACACAAAACAGATATATTACATCTACAGACTATGGATTAAAAATGGGTGGCTTTTGAGGTGATGGCTGATGAAATGATTGCAAGGTCTTTGATGAAGCATGAAGTGATCACATTGCTCCCTGGACACTAATTCTTCATTTTTAATGCTGCACGCTGATACCTATGGATTCTAACTGATCAAATAAGCATTTCTAAAGAATAAATTAGATAAATGTATAGAAAGGGTAGAACCTGTGAAAGCAAAAGCAGTCTGGGGCAAATGAGTGGCTGCAGACATGCTGACACCTTAAAACAAAAGGAAAGTTTCTTTCGGCACAGCAGGATCTATTTAACAGTCAAGCTGGTTTTATAAGCCAGAATATTGTTTGTGTAATTCTTATCCTCCCATCAGCCACCTCCATCCATCTGCTACCAGCCATTACTGCAAGAAAAGAGGGAGGAAAGTCTACAGAAATGGTAAGAGGATGCAGGTAATTTTCGGTTCAGTAAAATACAGTGGAAGTAATGCTGGAAAAGAAAAATTCAATATGAAATATTATTTCAGTTAGCATTCTGTGAGAAAGAGCAGTACCCAAAGGCCTATCTTTACCTTATTATGTTTTCATTACTTAAAATTATTTCAGATATTGGGTAAATATGTACTTGGTATGTCTTGCTAGTACATATTTTCCAGTCATTGCTGTTTCCTGTAGCATGGAGCTAACTCCAAGATCAACATGTCCTGCAGTAAACAGCATCTTCCATGCAAGGGTTTTATTAGCATTTATTGCCGTTTCAGAACTGGATGTCAGACCAACACAGTTTCCAGATTGTTTTCCTGGCATTTTCATAGAAGCTAGAACCGAAGAATCTTCCTCCTGCATGTAGCTCTAATGGGTTAATGGTGAGCAGCAGCTTTAAGTCTAACTCACTACCTGTTTCCATTTCTTCTTGCTACTGCAATTCAGAACAGCTTCCTCCTGTTCTCTTTGTTGTCACCATCACAGGTTGTGAGGTTTTTTGTTTGTTTGTTTGCTTGTTTTCAAACTGTATTGTCTTTATGAAAATCATGCAGAGGATTTGGAGGCACTCTGACCTTCCCTTCTGGAAGCCACAGCCTAGTTCACAGCAAATACAGATACCAAGTAGATATTGACAGCAGGTAAACTCAAATTTGTAGCCATGGAACGCTAACCTCCATGCTTTTCACAAAACCAAAGCAGAAGCAATAGAAACTTATTTTCACTGCAAAATGTTTTAACCAAAGCATAAGGAGACTTCTTTTAAGAATGCTCATTCTTCATGTCCAGCAAAAACAGGATACTTTGCTCCAATGCCGTAACAGACTGTCACTACTCACTAGTTTTGCAGGCATTTTTGTGCTGTCCTCTGGGTGGTAGAATAAGACCATTGATTAATTTCAGAGAGGCCATCAAATATCCTTGTGTACTGAGAATCAATCAGTACATGATTCAGAAAACCCAGAATTTCAGAGGGTAGCTTACGGTAGGGAAATATTACCAAGAGCCCAGACAGAAAATTGATTTTGGGTTTAAATGACATTTTTCTAATTGTCTTTTGGTACACATTTGATCTTATATTATTACCTGAAATTCAGATATAATGCTGCAACTTTAGCGATTATCAGCCCAATCAAAATTAGCCCTCTGAACTTTGTTCAAGCAGCATTTTAAACAGGTTGGGTTTTTGGAGGGGTTTTTTTGGTTGAGTTTTTTTTTTTTTTTTACTACTCAGAAGACTTTTAATGGTTGAGCGGTAAAACTCGCCTGAGGTTTCCCCCACCCAAAAGAAAGATAGATGTTTGCTTTTGGTCATTAATGAACCAATCATTTGTTACAGAACATTCGTATAATCTAAAAGGTATTAGCGCCTGAACTACCCTTCATCTGCAGGAAGACACATACAATAATTTTCTGTTTGCACTGTCAGGTACATCATCTTTTCATAAAAAACTTTTGTGTTAAAAATGAAAAGGCATGTGGTATTCTATTGTTCAAAACAAAACATTCAAGAGAGTCACAACTGTAGAGCAGTTAAACTTCATGTTAATTAGATATCTATCTTATAGGTTAACTTCCTAATTCTTCCAGGCTGGTGCATGCATACCAGTGCATACATTTAAACAGAAACCATTTGATTTTATACCAGACTGAAGTCACCAAGAACAGAGTCCTTCAGTCAGCTAAGAATCAGGAATAAAGGGATGTGATCCCATCTCTGACACCTCTGCTTCTCAAATAGTCTGAATATTTTCCTTGGATAGAGGAGGGAACTGAGGGACCAGGAAAGATATGTTAGGAACTATCTTTTAAGATTTATTCCACTTCAATTTAATGTGCAAATTTGCAAACAGAGCTCCTGACCTCCAAAGTCTGCAGCTGGAAATTTTCTTTCAGTATCGGAATATCTGGAGAAAGGGAGGTACACAACTGCAACAGATACGGCCTGCCAGGCTACCCTCTGCTGTGAGTCTGGGCAGGACATCTTGGAAGAAGAGACTGTGTCAGGCTAAGTCTATGCTGTCTCTTGAGTAAAGTCCTCAAGACCATGCTTGAAGGTCTGGAGCGTGTCCTCTGCAGCAGTGAGAATGCGATGAACCTGCCTAAACTCACTGGGTTACAATATGGGTAGCTACCCCCATCCAGGCATCCCTGGTTATACCACAGAAACAGGCAGAGGAAAGATGAACAGGGAATTTTATGGTTATTTTGAAAACTACTGTTGTGCCCTTTCACGCCGAGCTACAAGGTACTTTCACTACACTAACTGTGAAGCCGAAGCACAGCTCTTTACCTCAGACAGCTGATGCTGTTCACTACTCCGTGACGGTCTCTAAATAGATTGTGATGTCTCTGACAACATTACTTATTTAAAGCACACAGCAGTGACTGGCTGGAAGGAGGGTGGGGAGAGGAAGTAAGCAGCATCAGAGAAGAGAGAGGGACCACCTGGGAACCAGCACAGCAGCCCTTTGTGCTGCAGGCTTGTGCTGGAGAATAAAAACAGGGCACGAGTAAAATGCAACCATGCTGCTTTAGACACGAATATATGTAATGCGAAGGGAGACTTGATAAACTGTGCTCATTTAAGCTCCTTGTTCTATGATTCAGGGTTCTTTTTTTTCAGCAGCTCAGCCGCCACAGTCACGAACAAAAGTAAAGGATTCCAGACAAGTTTTATATATGGAATAGTTCATTCAATTCAAAGCTGAAAATGAAAGTCCTGACCTAAAGCAAACGGGGAACTTAAAGTTAGTGGAACCCACAATTTCTCTAGAAATACATGAAGAAACAATTTCCCAGCACTTTGTAATTATTAGCCTTTAAAGTACTGATTTTCTTAACCTAACAGCACAATACTTTGTTTAAATGTTGGGTATACTACAATGCTGCCAAAGTTCTTGTTAAACAAAAAAAAAAAAAAAAAAAAAAAAAAATCAATTATATTACAGTGGACCAGTCATGAACATTAGCACGAATATGAGTAAATTCTTTAAAATTAATTTATGCCACTGTAATTGACAGCAACAATTAGTATATTATGTTTAGCTGAATTTAAAATTCTTTTAAGTGTTTGCAGAGTGTAAGCTTTCATTTTGTTTAAAGCATAGACATCTCCTTCATTTAAATCTACCAGTTGTGTTGGAGTCGCAGCAGATTTTGACCCGCCAACAAGATATCCACCATGATCTATCTCTAACAACACCAATCATTTGGCCATGTATGTAAGCCATCAGATGAATTAGTCACAATATAGAGCAAAGTGCTGGGTTCAAGATGACTCTGGCACTGATTGCTATGGAAATTAAGTGAGGACTCTCATTCTGGAGATTTGGGGACTGCAGAATGCTGTCTTTATCAAACAGACAGAATAATCTGTCCTCCAGGGCAAGCAAACAGTATGGGAAAATATTTCAGAGTATAGCTATGCGAAGGAAATTTGTTTTCCAAACAGCACAGACTAGCAAAGTTTGTAGGGCTGACATTAGAAAAATACAATGTCTATGCATATATAAATACATGCATACATACATATACGTTTATACTCGTAAGTTTACTAAATACCTACAATACAGACATAAAATGAATAGCATGTATGCATGTATACATATCATATATGCATATATAATACACGACTATATATTGACAATTTAAACCTATGGAAAATCACAGTGGTGTATCCCACAGCTATTTTGGTTTCTATTTAAAGGCCAACTGAGATATTTACCTGTTTTTCCGGCTCCTTCTCGTTGTGGCAGCTTCTCACTCACTGAACCTGCAATTGGAAAAAGGAATTCACCAGAAAAATATTATTTTCACTTTTAATATGTTTTCTAAGAAACATAGTTCAGCTTTAATGGTTCATTTTTGTTTATTACAGCAATAAATATGAGCAAATTCTTCCCTTGCAAACCAAAGATTTTAGCTTTGCCTGAATTCTGTATGTGTACCATCAATTTACTGTCTTCTTACATACACCTGCTTTAATGGGAAAAAAAAAAAAAAAAAAACACATATCTGACAGATGTGTGAAATAATTTTGTTGTCTTAAGTTTCTTAATTTATTTCCCTCTGGAATAACTAAATTCACTGGGTTTAAAACAAGCAAACACAACACCCCAAAACTTGCAGCACAATAGATTTGTTTTAAAAGGACAGTTTAAATAAGAGAACCCACTAAATCACAGGCCTTGTTTACTGATGGTTACTGCAGCATGAAGTTTAGATACAGGAGACTGCCAGAGGGAAAACAGCTAAAATCACAAATCTGGTGTACTGATCGGAAAACTTCCATAAAAAAATACATGACAATTCAGCCAAGCTGGTATTACCTTCTGAAGGATTCAGCTTTTAATACAGCTTTTATACATCCATATCAAAAATGTTCTACTTTAGACTTGTTTCCTTTTTTAGTGGTAGTGCATTTTTATTGCATCATGTTTGAATCACCAGAAATTCAATATACTTAGTAATGCATCAGTATTAATTCAGCCAGGAAAAAGAAAGCCATTATCATTGTAAGAATTACATCCAAGGGTGTTTGGGATAGCTTGCTCTAAATAGAGTGTGGTTCACTCTGAAGAGGAGGCAGATTCTTGCATTTATGCTAGCTGAAGCCAGAAAATCTGAGCTTTTTGGTGCTTGGCTTGAATTTGATAAGAGGCTCAGCTTGAACTCAAATGAGATGTTCCAGTTTTAGGAAGTACTGCATACAAAATTACATGTTTCTCTAATTGCACTAAATACCAGTGATCCAATCTTTCCTCATATTTCATACTGTTACAATTAACTCTGTAGTTTCTCAATTTGCTTTTGATGCACAGGCATATAATTATAATAACTCTCTTGCAAATACAGAGATTTGAGGTCTAACTCTCATCCACACTGAAGTGTTTTACACCAATTTGTGAATAGAAATGAGGTTTCTGCATGCGGAATGTGTGTGATGAACTGCCACTCTGGACTAAGAAGAGTGTTAAGTAAAGCCTCAGTTTGACACCCCTGTTGTCTATGTACATTCAGAACCACTGTTACAAGTAATGAATTAAAAAACAAATTGAAGAAATATTTATGCCTTAATTTACTGCAAAACCCACAATTCTGCCCAGTTTCAGCCTAATAATTTCTGAGGCACAATAAACCTTCCAGGGAATTTGATGTGAGATTTGTGGTGATTTAAGCCTATTCATTTTCTATAGTTCTGATCATAGATGACTAGGCTCTTTTTAAAAGAGAAGGTGATAGTCCACTACTATCCAGTTTAGATAATGATTTCTGATCTACTGCTAAAGAATATTTGATACGTAATCACTGAATGCAGATATCAAGAAACAGGACAGTAAACTTCCCATGCTGTTATATATTTCATATATGTGTGTGTCTGACTCTGTATTTATAGGGAAAGTACTACATCTCCAGACAGAAGAGGTCCTAATTCAAGAATGGATATTTTTCCCATCTAACAAAAGCAACATAATGTAAACTAAAAAGTTCATTGCCTTCCCAAATGTATTCATTTTGATCATATTATCTGACAATACTGCTATACAGACAGGAAGAGTTCTGAATTTTTAAATGCACTTGTGTTTTGGCCTTAAAAGATGATCATGACATCTTAATTGTAAGATAGCAAAACTACTTCACAGAATAATAAAATGTCTATTCATACCTCTGCAATCTCACTAGCAGAAGCCCAGAAGAGTTAATATGGCATAAAAACCCTACAACAGGTGAACATTTTATTTTCCAATGATAATATAACACCTGCTTCTCAATTTCTGCTCCATTTCCCAGGACTCTGTGCCTGTGGAATTTCTGCAGTTCCCTGCAGTAGTGATAACAGAGACGGGGAGTTGTAAAAATGTCTTTCTTATGTCTGGTGTTCTTTAGTGAAAGTATTGGGGGACATTCATCATTTTTAAAAAGCTTTCTTTTTAATGCTGTCATGGGAATGTGTTTGATTTACTCTCCTTCTCACCACTGCTCCTGCAACAGTGAAGATTATTTCCATGGAGTGGAATGGCATGCTGAGATTTACCATGTGTGTTTTAGCAGTACCAAGTGTTGGTGTGGGAATAACTGGAAAGGATGGAAGAAGAGAGTCTTTCAGGTAAAAATGTAATTGAAGCTTTATATAAATCAACTGGAGAGTCATGGGTTTTTTTAATGCTGCTTATAACATTCACTCTTCCACACCTTGTGTCTCTAATAAATAAGACAGCTTCAATAAGAGCAACCAGAACAACACAATGAGCACAAAGTTGCTCATACAGCTATTGTAGATACATAAAAGATATACACGTGACCCTTTTCTGTCCCAGGACCTGAGATAACTTTAGGAAGCATCATGTTACACAGCAAAACAATAGTAACAGTTAGATAAACTTAGAGGTTGATTGTTTGACCTATCTAATATTGTAAAGTTATTAATGTAAAGTAAATGTGAAATACAGATAGGGAATGGAATCAAGAAACCAAACTCCTAAGTGTCCATCCTAAATTCTGTTCCATATTTCCTCTATTAAAATCCAAGTTCTTCCAGGCTGCCATGCTCTTCTTTCCTATTTCTGGATAATCACCAAAGCCAAAGGTGGTTCTACTGGGAGAAAATGAAAGGCAAGAAATTATCCCATAATTTAGGAACAGCACGGTTGATTAGACATGTATTCATTATCTGAAGTTACTGAAGAACTAACTTAGAATTGAAATACTGAATGTTTCCATTTAAAAAGATAAATTTTCACACATTCCACAGTATCACATTTCCTATGAGAAAATCATTACAAAAGCATGTTCACAGTTGACTCTACCTGCCATTTTGATTGTCTGTGCATGTTCCACTCGAAAGAGAAAAGGTGGCAAAAGTGATCCTGGGATAAAAAAGTCTGGCACATGCAAATTGAGAAATTTGCATAAATGTCTTTGAAATACCTATAACATCATGCCTGCAGAATACGCAGAAGCAAGTGAAAATACATAAACATGCTGATGTCTGAATGCCACCACTACAGGAGATCTGCCTCCAATATCAAAAAATAGCAAGGCAATGCCTGAGATGAGGCTAGCCAGCACACAGTGTATTAGACTGACTAGGGAGAATAGGGTTGGAAGAAATGGCATCCCTGAAATACTCATCAAGACAGGGGTACATCTACTTAACTTCAGTATACCCAGTAATATTTTGATTGTAATTCCTGTGCATAGTCGTACTAAAGAAAAAGTATAAAAAAGAATCAGTAGTGATCTACTACTGATTTTCTGAGAGGAAAAAAAAAAAAAAAAAAAAAAAACACCAACAAAACTTCTGTTATCCTAAACATATGGTAATTTTGAACATATACTGGGAAATGGGAGAGAGGTGCAACTGTGCTTCAGGCTTTCATTCTGCAATATAAGTCCAAAGTTTTGCCTTATTATACTACATAACTTTCTGAGAAAATATGTAGCTACCTTCCCTGTTGAATGAGGAGGTTTCTCCAGACCTCTTAGAACTGAGCCCCTAGCCACTACTACTGCAAAATCCCCTAGCATTTCAAGTGTTTCCAAACTCTGCTGTCGCTGGACTTCTTTCCTGAGGGACAAAGGAGAAATGGTGAGCAGTAAACCATGAGAGCACTGACACAAGCAGGGGAGGAAATGTGCAGAGATAATCCCAAAGGGTCTCATAACAACTGGAAAACTACCCACCATCTTCCATGGAGCAAAATCTGACCCTGCATACTCACCTGGGCCCTGGGGTAGTCTATTTATCTCTGAGCTGCTGCATTAAAATTGACTGCTACTTTCACCTTCTCCTCAGCATTTCTGTAAAACTAACTTCCCTTCCCACCCCTCCAAAAATGAGTTGAAGCAGTCTGGCAGTTTATCTGCTAGGTAAGTGAATACCTTTGAGAAGAACTAGGGTTTGGTTCCTGTAGAAAGAGAATAATTCTCATATTAATCTATTAACTACATTGCAGCTTCCCCTTCATAATACTGAACACAAACAGAAAAATGAAAGCACAGTAACTAACTCAGCGACATTTTGAGCCAAATATAATGCCATATGTTTTGACACATCTGCCAAACAATTACTTGTTGAACTTTCAGCACCAGCATAACCCATTTTTCACTG
>KL262420.1:20025-53986 GCA_000699545.1 Podiceps cristatus | reverse complement strand
GGGGGGGGGGGAGAAAATTAAAAAAAAAAGAAAAAAGAAAACGTCCATCAACTTCAACTCTGCTGGCTAATCCTTGAATAATATATCACACAGAGAAGTTTATTACTGCAAAGTAGAACTTTATCTTTAAAATAATGACACAAACTCATCAAGGGTGTAAACACCACCTCTAAAGCGACATTTAATACAACTGAATTTACAGCAACTTTGAGGCTCCACAGGGAGATCTAACCCAGATTCTCTCATGGAAAAGTACACAGCTTGCCAAAAGAATAGATAAATCTTCTGCAAAGATTTTGATTTAGTTCATCCGGTATTTCTTGCTTTGCTATATATTTCAGTAAGAATAAAAGTACCTTTCCCAGTCCCAATACACTGAGCAGACTTTGCTTGCTTCCAAAGAGATTACTGAGTGTGACACAGGCTTATTATGTATTTATGCATGAAATCCACTTCAGAGTTTATTTAGTTATTTTATTATAGATAGAATATCCCGCTGAACAGATCAGAAACATTTACTACTTTGTTAAAACTACTTACAAAGTGGTTAAACATAATCGTTTGAAGAAAATGTTCCCTTGAGGGGTTTCCACAGATACTTAGGTGTTCTTATGCTAAAGAGAAAGCTTTTCTAAAGTCACATAGATGTGAACAAGCAGATCTAGGACAGACACACATAATCAAAACACACCTCACTGCTTTCCTGTAGGTTTCCCTTATTGCCCGTCCATTATCCCAGAATACTTTATATATACTTACTCACCCTTAAATTTAGAAATACACAGTGCAACAAGCTGTTTAAAGTTAGCTATCCACCTGAGCACTTTACTGAATTGCCTTAACAATGAACCATAACCTTTTTCTACTTCGGTGTTTCTTTCCCACTGCTGTACACTTTTGCTAACTGGTAGTGATAAAATAAAACTCAAATGGTCTTAATTTGTAGTTAATTTAGCACAAAAATGTTTTATTCAGGGCACAAGACACCATTTGGTTTATGTGGCATAAACTACTCATAACATGAAAATATGCTATGATATTTGACGTAGGTCAATGTATATTCCAAAGAACTGATCATGTCTACCAACAAAGCATATAAATAGCTGTAGCCTCGAGTGATAGGATATGTGCTCAAAGTTTCAATTTCAAAGATGCAGAGATTATTAGCCTCTTGGGCTGGAAAGGATGTCAGCACAGACATTTAGCCTGACACAGCCATAAAATAAAGACTTGCTGCTTCGTGACAAGGGCTGGCTGACTATTTCCCTATTTATTTTTATTGCTGCATTCTGGATTCAAACAAAACAGCAGAGCAATCTTAGCCTAAACTATCCTCTACTGGCATCTAACAGATGCAGGCAGTGTGGGGTTTCTTAGTTGTTTTCTTTTTTCCCCCCCCCCCCCCATATTTTGCAACCACCCAACAATTTAGATAGCTAAGCTTTAAGATAAAATAAGGAATGCTGTTCTGGATTCCTTCTTGGCACAATAATATTTCTCTCAATTTGCTAACAGTCACATTTGGAGAGATATAGTCTGACTAGAACTGAATCAAATATTTGTAAGAAAATCTAAAGCTACAGCTTTCTGATTTTTTACATACCAAAGGCAAGACTAGGCTTTCTGAGCAGAACAGAGATTTAATAAGTAGTTTGGAGAAGTCTAATATGGGCCAATTTATAATTCTTGCACTGAAAATCTGAGGCGGCTTGCAACTATTTGTGGTTCCTAGTCTTCAGTGTAGTATTACTGCTTTAGCAGCAGTAGTTTCTTCTTTAAATGCTTTAAGATGTTCATTTTATATTATACCTGAGACTTAAATATGTGAGCAGAAATGAAAACTCCACAAAACAAACAAACAAGATTACTTTCCTACAATTGCAGTAGTACATATTTGATTTTAAAAGGATACCTTTTTGTGCCTAAGAACGCTCTTATATGCCTTGTTTCTGTGCAGTCTGGCTTATTATCAAGAAAAATTGAATGTTTTAAAGAGAGATAAATTCCACCTCCAGCAAATTGTAGACATTATTTCAGTGTTACTTGTCCTGTGTTCCATGTACCAGTAGACACATTTAAAAGAGCAAAGGATATTCCACAAAAAATATTCCAAACATACTTAAATTTTTATCCATCCCTATTAAATACCTACTAGAAAGTATAATCAGAAGACACCTCCTCTTGCTTTCACAAAATACCTAAATTATAACTTCTGTATGTAGATACCTTTTCTTCACCAAGATATTGAATATTTTGTTTCTCCAGTTAAGACTTTTACTACAGTGGCTAGATACATAACAGCTTGACTCATAACATAAATGAAGACTCAAAACCAAAATGAGGTTGGGGCTGAATGGTGTTTGTATCAGTATTGCCAGCATTGCAGTCTGGAAACTCGCAGTCATGCTACAAATTAAATGCAGTGTCTACACTGAGAAAATATGTCTGAGAAATGAGGAGACAGATCCTAGCTAAAAGTATTTTAAGATAAAAATCTGCCCTATAATAGTTTTTTTCCCAGCAAGTTTCTTTCCAAAAAAAACCCCAATCTGATGCCACTCCTCAATACATTCTCATTTTAATATATTTTTTCCAAAATAATAAAATTCTTCTTCCCTCTTTTTTTTTCCTCGTGAAATATGGCGAAGAAAGAAAAGGGAGAGGAGAGAAAGGAGAAGTGATGAGGATAAGTGAAAACTGTTCTGCTTTCAACCTTCAGACTGTGGAAGCACTCAGCATGTGTTCAAGTTTATTTTATAGGCACCTTGGTCCTGTCCAACTTTCACTCATTTCGGTTAGAAAAAGAACCAAACTTACTGACTACATCTTTCCCTCTCCAAACAGAACATCTTGGGAGCATGTTCTGCCTCCCAAACGCAGCCCACGGGGCTGCCCTCCAGGCAGCAGGTAGACTGGCCAAGCCAACGTCCCTGCCTACACGCTGACCAAAGGGCGCTGCGAGCGCATGTCAATCTTACATCCAGCTCACAGGCAAACCTGAGCTTGAGGGCAGCCTCCGGGGGAACAGAGGATAAGGTGTGCCCTCAGAAACCATGTCCAGCATTTACAACCCAGTTCTTTAGCTAAGAGGCAACAGTTTCCCCAAAGGATGCTTAGACTCATGAATTATGGGACCAAGATTAATTTACGAGCCCAAAACAACTACTGCCCAGCAATGTCCTCCTTTCTCTTCACAAAGGGAAAATCCTATCAGCATGTTTATCCAAGGAGAGAAATGTACCTTCATTAATAACATCTCAAATCACTCAAGCTTGTCCTTAATTCTTTCATTAACTCATTGTACTAATAATTCAAATGAGTGACACTTTTCACTATTGCTGAAAGCCCCGTTTTAATGAAATAAATGCTAGGAGTGTCTCTCTTTAAGGAAAGTAAATAGCAAATAGTAGAATACCTCTTTATGGGAAATTCCACTCATATTTCGATGTGCTTCAGTTCTTTATGTGAATTGTGAGAATGAAGATAGTACCTTTTGTTATGTCTATGATAGCCCATAAAAGAATGGCATTTTTAAACAGCCAGGCTTTTTAAGATACCGTAAACGAATTAAGCTAAACATGATCTATCTAGAGTTTCCAATGGAGAAAGGGAATCTACATAGATATAGAATAACAATGACACTACTGTATGTGATGGCTATCCCTGGTGCGCTCATGAAGCAGCAAGGCCCTGCCGGGGCCAGCTCTGCAAATACTGAATATATACTCTGAGTGCCAGCCAGACTAAATGCCAAGCCGCTCACAACTTCAGTGTCTCTCTGTGTAAAGCTCTTTACATTGCCATTTTGAGTATGGACCGCTCAGAGATGTCCCCCAAGTCCAGTTTAACCTGTAAACCCAGGTCGCTGCCACATGCTGACAGTGAAGTAGGGAAATGTTACGTGAACTGGCAATTTCAATTTTACAGGGATCAACAATTTGTATCAAACCTCCAGCCATTACAGAAGTCTTATTTTAGTGAAGTATTGGTAGAAAAGCCAAGAAATCCAAGCACCTCAGCTGGAATGTTTCAAGAACTCTAGGTTAGGGCAGAGGTACACTGGCAGGACTGTATAAGTGATCTGTTTTCCCGTATCACAATGTCAGAATATCAAGTATTATTACTGAACTACTTGATTAATACATGCAGAATATCAGTTTCCAATGCCCCAGTTATGGACCTGGTACATTAACTTAAAAACAAACTGATAAAGGGAGTAAGTATTCTTAAAATTATTTAAGGATTAAGAAGAGAAAGAGAAGAAAAACATGTATTTTTGACTTTTTTGCAATGCTTGCAGACCACTTTCAGGGCAAACTTTAGTTATACCAACAAAAGCACCCCTTAACTAACTCTAAGAGGGACATCTCTATGTCTTGTGCATTTCAGTTTCCACACAAGTGCAACCTTTTGGAAATAACCGATACCATGTCCCATATCATGTCAAATCCCCATTGAATGTAAAACTCCAGCTACTGGCTCCACAGGTGCCTGCAGTGTTGGGCAACACTCGCTACTCGTAACAGGCAGCTGCATCATTCAGGGCTATAAATTAAAGGTGGGTTTTTTCCTTTTTAGAACAAAGCTTTTCCTTTTTTTTTTTTTTTTTTTTTTTTTTTTTTTTTTTGTAGGCATGGTACCTCTGCATGGTTGGTACCGTTTTCAAGACTAAGAAACTTGTACTTTTCGCATGTACTGACAGAGTATCAAAAGCGCAGTTCTGTAAGTTACAAAGCCTACCTGTGTGACATCCAGAGGTCTCCAGTCCCATCCTCACCAGCTGTAGTGAAGGGAACAAGGCTGAGTGCTAAAGGACTCGTGTCCGAGTTTGTGTTAGAGTGATGTGTGTGAGATACGTGCCCCGGCAGTACTGTACAAGAAGTTAGGTTCAGCTCTCCAGTTGAATGGCCTTAAACCCCTAAAAGAAGGTGGCTCTTGTGCATGCTGTTACTGAGAACAGTCCTTGGCCCAAATAACCTCCGAGCCACGCAGGTACAGTCCTCGGGAAAGTGCCAACTGGCCCGTTCTCAAAGTGCAACAGGGAGCACTCCACCAGCTTACCTGTGCAGGCAGTCATACTGTGCCCTGGCACTGCTCAACTAATTAGTGTAGATATTGCCTCTGCGTCTTTCTGACCAGCTTAAATACAAACATATTGCGTTTCCACTGCTTGTATATTTTGTTTCTTTGGCTATGCTGGGCCACATTTACTGAGAAGCATTTGTGTGTGCATGTAGTGGATCCTCATCACAGGTGATACTTTAACAGTGCCCCTAACACAAATAATATTTCTCAGCTGTCAACATACATTTATTAGATTCATAATCTTATTGCACAGTAAACGTCTGTGTCAAGCATGTGGCAAATGTCCAGAGCTTCAGAGTTTAGATTTTGTTTGGAAAAGTATCCAAAAATGTGGATGCTCATCTACAGTGTACACAGATTCTTTGAGATCTCTGAAACTGCAAAAGCAGGCTAAAAATTTATAAGACTGTAAATTCTTATAGCATTTCCAAGCTTAGCACTGCTTTCCAGCACTGCCTGGAAATGGACTGCAAAAAAAAAAAAAAAAAAAGGAGAAATCTGATAAAACTTTCTAAGATCATCGACAAAACCCACTATCCGAACAGGTATTCTGATGCTTATTTTGTCAAAGGTGAGTTGTTTTTCAGAACTGAGAGGAAGGTTCAGGGTTCATTCATTTTTGGGTTTGCTTAAGCTGCTTCAGTCACTGCTACAAGCATAAGGAACTAGAAGGATAGAAGTGTGAGAAAAGAAAAATGTATAAATTCTGCCACTGTTTTCTGTCATTTAAGTTTTAAGATCCAGGCCCTAAAAATGGTTTCCTGTCAATACTAAAGAATTACTGTTGCTGTGAGCGAACCTTGAATTAAGAAAGGAAAGCAAGCATATGTAAATCAAACTATCCTTTTGTAACTTATATTTATAATGATCAATATTTAAATGATCAAAAGCAAATAGAGCCAACAAATGTTGAGAATAGGTGAAGAGAAGAAAAGACAGTCAATCCAAATTTGGCTTTCTCAAGAAAAAAGACACAGAGAAAGCAGCCATCAGTCTCGTGGTGGTTCAAATTCCCTCACAGATGTAAAAAAAAATCACAATTCTGAATATATAAACAAGAAATGATGGACTCACAATTATTCCAAAAGGTTCTCAATATAAACTGTCAAGGTGTTTGCATTTCTAGTGAATAGACTGAACCAAACAAAAAGCTGATCACTATGTTTTCAACTAATTAAAATGGTACCTGGAGGTATAGAATTTGCAGACAAGATTTTTGTGAGGTGAACAGGGAGTTTTATCTGAGAAGACAGGGGGAGACAGACACAGACTTAAGACTGTTTTTTCTGATCAATGATGGATGAATATCAGACACAGATTTAAAGTTGTGAATCCTATACCAGGAATCATCTTTTTTCTCCCTTCATAACTTCCACATGCAAACATGTACATTTCTTTCACTTCTTCCAGCATTAGGAACCTTAAAACTTGCTTCAAACCCAATGTTTTAATGAGGGAGGGGTCTGGTTTTTTTAGGGGGACAGATGAAGACTTCCAAAAGGATTTGCTTTCATTCCATCACAGAATGAAAACAAATTCTGAAACCTTTCAAGTTGCCCTGAAATGGAACCATCACTTTTTGGTTAGCCCTACTAAAACAACCCTCTTCTCTTTGGGCAAGCATCACCTGCAACAACAAATTTCACCTCTCAAAAGCAACTGGCTCAAAAAAAGTCTTAATCTGAGGACTTCCTTAGCTTTTTCAGAAGAACGTTTGATGGGACTATCAAAAGTAGCTCTAGCAATACTGAATACTGAAACTGCAGCTGGCCAACGAGGCATTTTTTTTTCTTCTCTAAAACTTGTTTTTACAGCTTGAAGTATTTCTGATGATTGCAGACATGGGTAGGAATAAAGACATTGATCACTTCAAAATTTAAGACTGCTTTGATTGAATAAGATTAAGAAAATGTAAAATTAAAGGAGCACTGGTCTTTGCTGATATTGACCAAGTATATTATTGGCAATCATGTGCCTATTGCCAATCAAAGAAAAAAATATTTAAACATTAGAGTGATGTTTGCATTCATTTAATTGAAAGATTAAAAGTGTATGATTGATAAGAACATGATTCATACTTGCTATTAGCAATACTTAAGCTGCCTAAGGTGTCTAATTCCAAGTCTAAAATTGTACTGACACGCTACTCATTAATAAACAAACAGCAAATGAGCACTTCTCCAAATAGTACTTGTTGACTGAAGAAAAATTTGCCAGCATTGCTGGGGACTCCTTCAGTGGGGCAATTCAATGCATCTTTACGGAAAAAACTTCTTGCAGATGACTTCGTCAATATGGTAAGAGGTAAAACATTAAAGAAAAACATTCTGTAAAACTGATTTCCATAAAAGTATATAATGCTGTAATGTATAAAATGAACAAATACAAAGTGCACAATAATTCTCTCTCGTTCATGAGTGTAACAAAAGCTTTGGCTCAGGTAGCTTCATTACGTTAGCCTTGTTCGCAAAAGTAAATAGATCCATCAGCTAATACAATGGCTTATTATGAAAGGGCTGAAGAATGAGCATAGTGTTTCATGGAGGTAGAAGATGAGACAGAATGTCTCTTTGAAGCAGTCTTGATGCTTCAGAGGTTTGCTGGAGCTAATGGAGAGAGATGATGTGGAAAATTGCCTCCTGGAGGTTGAATTGGTGTGGTCCCTAGGGTTTTCTCCTCCCCTTGCCTCTCTCTTTTGGACAAACAGAAAGGGAAAGTAAATCTTCATCACCACTGCTATTCTTACATTTTAAGAAGTTCATTGTGTTGGGAATCACCTTACACTTCAGTACGGAATTATGTCACATGACAATTGCGTTCTCTAGCACCAAGCTTCTCTATAAATGAAAAGATTTAACTGTGAATGCTTTGTAAGTATTGGAACCGAAGTGCTAAGGTTGCATGTTGCAATTTCTCCAAACAGTGGATGGAGGTAAAAGAGTGGATGATGTAGGTAGGAATGGCCAGGGAGGGCTCTAAGCATCACAAAGCATTTCTCTGAATTTCAGAATTACATTATTTAAGGGTTTACTCAACTCTCAGGTACATAAAAAAAAAAAAAAAAAAAAAAAAAAAAAAAAAAAAAAGCCAAAAAAAACCCCCAAACAGCCCTACAATTTCTACATACTTATGTTGGGGCATAACATTTTAAAACAAATCAAAACAACAGTAACCAGTCAGATCCTCCCCTTCCTTTCCCCTTTCCTTCCTTTTCCTTCCCTTCCCCTTCCCCTTTCCCCTCCTAACTAAATGATTGCAGTTAGGAAAGACAAGACTGAATTCAACCATCTCTAACTCAAAATACCAAACTGCAGTAGACAAGAAACCTCAGGAGATCACAATCTTGAGAGTTACTCTGAGCCTGCAATGATATAGTCCTTCAGAATGAGGACCTAACCTCACAATTTCCTTAATAGAGACTTATTACAGCGTAAATGGGTGGAAGTCATATTTTTGCTGGTAGATAAAGATTAATTTATCTTTATGTAGCCTATTGTTATAGAATTAACAAGATGGATTTCAACATACTTGCTTCTAGACAACTCAGGTACAACATTCCTAGTTTTCAATACATGGACATTTTCAAAAACTATTTGAAGTCCATTATTTTTTATTATGGTCAAGAGAAACTTTGATTTGCTCACCTTTGCAGTTGCCCCGGTAGGCTATTTCCAGCTGAGGGTCTTTGCATTTTGCTCGCTGAAATTCACACCGGGACAGAAAAGTTCTTCCATCAGATGCACAGAGTGATTTCTGAGGGGAACCTGCACAGTCCAGGCTGCATTCTCTGTCTTTGTCTTGGTCCACTCTCAAAAACTAAAAAAAAAAATAAAAAAATAAAAAAAATAATGCTGTAGGAATGCTATTCCCATATGAAAACTGCACTGTGATCCCCCTCCCCAAGGAAAATATGCAAATATTACCCAAAACTGAAAAGAAAGCTCTTTTTCAGCCTACTCAAATAATAGTTGATTCATCTTATCCAGGGTTATTCAGCTGCTGCTTTGAAATGGCAGTGATTGCAACGTTTCTGTAACACACTAAATCCACTATTGCAATTAGGAAATCTGAATCTCCTTCAACCACTATGAAGCTGAAAACATCTGCTTGGAGTCTGTAGTGAAAAAACAGTGATGGCAGAAACATTCCTCACAACAAAAACAGGACTGCAATGGAAACTTGTCTATTTTATTAGCTATGCACTAACTAGCCTACAATAACAAGCTGAAAAGTCTATTCTAAAATCCAAGTGAGATTTTTAACAACAATATTCATCTAAAATTCTAACTATAATATGTTCAGTAGCCTCAGTGCAAGAGACATGAGAAAATGAGCGAAGTAGGAGAACCTTATGAAGCACCTTATGAAATACAACAGATAATTCATTCTTGCAATGCCCATATTCAAAATTTAAATACTCCTCAATAAAACAGAAATTTCAGATATATTTTGTAGAAATATTTGTATTTGTACACATGCTTGCTTATAAAAATACATGCCAAGATTGAAGAGGGAAATGTTATAGCTTGCAGTTTTTCCAGTGAGACCATTCTTACAACATGCACAATGGAGTTTCAGCTGCCATTCCAAAGTGCCCCACCACTTTGGAAGCAGAAAAGATAAAACCTAAACCAGGCTGTGTGTTGTGTGCAAGAGAGTCTTGAGTCAAATAACTTATTTTGTTACCAACCAACAAAAACTTCTAACTGCTCTGTTGAACATGTTCTGAGCCCTGGCACGTGTTGCCCATGGCTGCAATCCCTCAGGGGTATCCCTGCCCCAGCATGGGTTGCCCATGGGCCACGGTCCCTGCAGGCTGTCCTCACACCAGTGTGGGTCAACTGTGGGCTACAGTATTTTTTTCTGGACTGGCACAAGGCAGTTCATGTCCTTCTCTCACACTGGAGACCCCTGCAAGGTCCCCTGCTGCTCAGACCCTGACAGTTCTGCACCACACATTCTCCCTTTATCAGAAATTCAATCTCAGCTCCTCCAGAGTACAGTGAGTGGGTATAGGCTGACAGAAATAATTTAGGTTGTTCCCATTATGAATTCCAACAGAAGCTCCCCTTTCTAGTTCTGCCACGAAGCCACAGTGAGCCTGGTCTAACTGTTCATCCCTCCATCCCAAGACTGCAGGCACTGCTGGTAAGTTTGGTATTGTCCTTGGAACTGTGAAAAGCAGGAGCTGCTCACCCTGAAAGACGCAGCCAAAAAACTAATTGGTTCTGATGCTGCCAGCCAAAACCAAAGATAGTACTTCTGAGCTCCTGAAAAGTAGGGACTAGGGAGGAGGTGAACTCAGTCCTCAGACAATTTCTCTAACATTTTGCTGTTTCTGAATAAGCACAAAACTAAGCATATAGCTACCAGGAGACAGTAATTGTCTTCAGCATTAGGAGGCACCTGAGAAAAGGTCTTCATCCAGCTGAAGCACTGGTTTCATTGGTGTTACTTCATCATCAAAAACCTCAGGTAGAGAAGATTTTGACCTTCAGATTAGAAACTGAGACTACTAGAAAGGAAAATTTCAAGAAAAAAAAAAAAAAAAGAGGACAAAGAATACTATTTGAGCAGGAAAAAGTAGTACAAGCCAAAATGTAGCTAAAAACATTTGATACATATAGTTTCCCTGCATTTTATTACAGAAGGAACAATTTATAAAGAGAGTCATAAATCTCCATAATCTTCATACTTAAACTGTGGTCTATTTGCATTTCCTATCACTTAATGTGAAGAAATACAGATGCCTTTCTGGAGACTATGCCTGAAAATGGAAAGACAATCTCAAAGGTACAACTTTAAAATAATAGTCATGTGGTTGGATTTTGACCAGAATTTTTATGTTTTAGTGGCACAGTAACATAAAAAAAGAAAGCTACCTTTTCCCAATGTTTTTGAGCAATTTTTCATTTTTAGCAATAATTCGCTTCAGAAGCAAATTACTCACAAATTACACACAAACCCCAAACCTTTATTCCTGGAATTTAGCTACAGAGCTCCAGAAATGAGGAAGAGGTGTTCCTTCCCCCTCCTCCCTTCAGTGCTATTTTGCAGATCCTTTCTGCTGACAGAAATTAATAATTAGCTGAGCTGAGTGGGAAGGGAGAAAAACTGAGGTCATCTCCCTTTACCTGCAAAAGGCGCAATAGTGAAGATAGTCTTCCATGACTCTAACCAGTCTCCAAATTTTGTTGGTCTCCAGGGCATGACCAGGTGCCCCGATGAGCTGCAGCACGGGGAGGGGCGGTGAGGTCCTCCAAGCCTTTCTTGCCTGGGAGGCATCTGCAGGACTCTGGGTTTAGGCCTAGCTAAGATGGCAAAAAGGACTTTTCATGAAAAAATGGATCATGCGGGGTCTCTGACAGACAGATTGGGCCCAGAGCCCTGTTCTGCCTCAGACTTCCTCAGTGGATTTGCTGATGGCAACTCAAGTGATCTCTCCATCTTCCTATTTTGTGAAGTAAGGATCTGAGTACAGCCTTTCTGTGTGTATAAGACTACCCCTCTGTAATGGCTAGGCACTTTGCCACCCTTAATTTATCCTCAGCAACATCCCTGTTGAGCAGAGAATTATTTTTCAAAAGCACAGGAAGGCTTTGTGACCCACAGAAAATCATGTGGTAGATCAGGGAACTGAACCCAAACATCAGAAAAAAAATCACAGGGAGCAACAGTCTAGCCTCTGTGCCATTTTTCTCTGAGAATTTCCTCATCTTTTCTGTTTTGAGTTGTTGCAGGAGTTAAGATGGGTATGCCTGATCGCAGTGGACAAACCACAGTAACACAGTGGACAGAAAATCCCCTTAATCGTCTGAGGAACAAAATTCACTCCCTTGAGAGCATGATAGTTCACAGATAAAGCTGTATTTTAAAGGGCATTTATCCAACGAGTTTTATTTAAGTATTTTATTATTTCAAAGCCTTAGAAGGGATTAGGGTAAATTATGGGTTCAAGGATATTCAAGCAACCTGGAAAAGCACAGGATGAAGACATACCCGGGAGACAAAACCACTTGAATAGCTTGTTGGTTAGCCAAACCTCATTGGAGAATCTGGGTTGTACATTTAAACAATTTCCACCAAGCTAGTGTAACTGAGGGATTTAAGAGCAGGAAGGACAAAAAGGCAAGCAACTGCAAGAAAATATAGCATAAAAGAGAGACTAGTCAATGTATTCATAAAAAAATAAAGTAATTGACTTTTGGAAAATACGCCTTTGTCATCTTTACTACAGCAGCATAAGAGGATACAAGTACAAACCTGCATTGCTTACTCACATGTAGCCAAAGAAATCAATAAATATGTCAAAACTAATAAAAAAACTGAAATAAGCAAGGGTTACGGGATTTCTCATGGGATTTGATATTTATTTAAACCGGAACAAGCAGAGTCAGTGACACAAAAACCGGGATCATACTGATGCACATCTTAGAGCTGTACTTTCCTTGAAAATATTCCTTCTGATAAAAATAGAACTGTTTAAAGGGAGAGAAAGATGGTTCTAGATGGACCTGAAGGTAAGGCTCCCTGAATACTGGCTCATCTATTTCTGCCTTTAAGTTCACTTCACAAACAAATCTGTTATTGTACAAACATGTGATTCACTGAAAGACAAGCTTAAAGCAGCATTTTTATTGAATGCTGCTAGCAACTAAAATGAAGCCAACAATAGTTGACCAACCTGAGGTGGAACTATTTTGAATAACCAGCAAAAACTGGACAATTATGGTTAAACCCTATTAAAAAGCAAACCACTTTTAACAGAGGTGTTCCTGCCTCCAATAACACAGAAACCAGCCTAGTCAAGTTTCAGAAAATTGTTTTCAACTAAAAATTTGAGCTTATGCTACAGATTAACAGGCATGACTCCTCAACTGGAGTTGCTTTAACTTATCTTCTGCTTTACATTTTAATATCATAAAAAAATTGTACAGCCTTCAATTTATTTCAGCCTTTCCAAAGCATTATATTTTACAACAACCAATTTCCAGGGGGCCTACTATTCTATACTAGGCACTGCTTTAAATTCTCACATAGTATTTCTGAGAAGAAAGAATGATAATGGGACTATATCAGAAAAAAGTCTTGATTATTATATTTACCTCAGTTAATAAAACCAAAAGTCACTATAAATTGCATGTACCCACTTGACAAATATAAGTGTTGATAAAATATTATTTGTTGTCATGTGTTTCAGGCATCACAGAATTCCAGTATTTTCCTTCACTGTCTCATATACCAACGGCTCTTAATACTGTTTGAAATGTGCCCCCCTGTAGCACCAGCAGTCCCAGTGATCTTTCATCCCTCTGTTACTGGAGTTTGGTAACACTAGAATTTCAGAGTATGAAGTAGTAGATACCTGAAACCCTGTTTATACTGGGAAAAAAAAAAAAAAAAAATATACTCTGGTTTCTGCTCTCCTTTATCTTTCAGCTTTGTCCCTGTCACTGGTCCCACATCTGGGCTGTGGACAGCCAGGATGCTTATTTCCTCAACCACAAGCAACATGTTGCAGTCCATGAGAGAGTTTTTCCAGTACCTCAAGAGTAGGCATTCGATGGTTTCTCTACCGTGCCATTAAAACAAGATAACAGGTCCATAAACTTGTTCACTGCTAAAATAAGACATATCTTCTCTTTACCTTACATCATCCACTCTTCAGAAGGGATTCAGTGTCATTCCCCCTGGAATTCCCTACATCCTGTTGCCACATCACCCTGAGGGCAGAAAAGGTCTTCAGATGAAACTGAGTCAGGTGCACATTTGCGCATTTCCAATGCACAAACCTGCGAGCCCACTGTCTACAGTGCAGAGCAAGTCTCTCTCCACCTAAGCAGAGAGACAGGGGGAGAAAAATGGTGCATGCCCAGAGAGTCAACTGGATACATCTACAAGCCAAACTGCCAGTGCAAGAAAGCAGAAGAGTCGAGACCAGTGTTACAGTCTGGTCCTGGGGAGCAAAGACGTCTCTCTCCCTTGAAGGAAAAGCTGACATCAAATGCACTTAGGCTGAGGCCTAAAGATTAGTTATTGAATCTGGCTCACAGCCTTTTAAACAGTAATGGGAAACGGTCTACATTTCACAATATAGTGCACAGCTGTGGATTGTCTTTGGTCAGAGGCCACTGTTCGATTAATCTCAGCCAGGCAGGGGAGTGCTCCCCAACTTTTTTTTTTTGGCCAGCTTAACTCTAAGAAAGTTTATTTGCAGTCCCACAGAGACATCCTTAACACAAGCAGGCTGCACACAAAGCATAACTCATAACTACGTTAAACCTATTTTTACTTTGCCCTAATATAAGTTTTTCTACTACAGCTGAAGACCCAGAAACTGCTTCTCTTCTGTCTGTGGAGAGAAACTCCATCCTCTTCTGTGAGATAAGGCTGAAGTCTGTGCACTAGGAAAAAGAACACTTCAAGACACTAGGTATTTAAACATACTGACAACAGGTTTTTATTCTGTTACTTTTTGTAGACCCCTTATAACTGATATGCAGACTTCCCCTCTGACCAAGTGAAAACTGCTGCTTCAGAGTCTAAAATGAAGCTCAAGCCTGCTTGCAAAACAGGAGAATAACACCTCATCTTGGGGGGCTGAGGGCCAAGAAGACCTGAAAAACAAGCAGAAAAGATGGATGCTAGACATCACTGTTTTGCTTGGAAAAGCCTAGTGCAGACTATAGCTTTGAAAGGCAATTTCTTTATCCTGCATCTGGTTACTGTAAGATGTTGAAGAAAATGGTCTGAGTTCCCTGCTGCTGGCATGGGAGGTCTGCGGGCAAACTATGGAGCAGCGCGCTCTAAAGTGGCTCTGTGCTGAGGGCTTTGCGCTGTTGAAAAATGTGCTGATTTACAGTGATTTATGTAGCCGTGCTGTTTCTGTCTGATAGCTGCCTGAAGGGCATATGGAGAAATCTCCAAGCTAGGAATATTTTGTTCCCTCCAGACTCATCTACAATGGGAAAATGAGTTAGACAATAGTAATACATATGTGTGCATGTGTGTGTGTATACATATATATGTATATATGTACAGATATATATCCACACACACTATTGTGTATATATATCCACACATGCAGGCTATAATATGTAAAGTCATATTCCCATGTATATTTCAAAGGCAATGATGTTTAAATATCAACATGCTACAGCCTGCCTTAGAGAGCACTCTAACCAACTAGTCTGTCTCAGTTAATCTGCTTTATTAAAACACCACTCATTTTTTTCAATATTTATTTCATCCCTCTTCTGCCAAGGAATGAAGTAGAACGTACATTTACAGAACAAACCCTACTCTCATCCCAATGCCATGGAAAAGCATTCAACCTTAGCACTGAAATATATGGTAAACCTAAGTTCTCCTTATTACTGAGTTATTTAGGACAGTACCAGAAGATACCTTCAAAATGACAACTGCTGTACTTAAACTATATTTAACAGATTCTTTCACCTTGCGCTGCCCCACTGAAGCAAAACAGTCCTTCATGACTGCTCCAGGACAAGCCCAGAGCTGCCTACTTCAAATTGTGACCTCCTGCTTTGTTCAGACATACAGGACACCATTAAGGTTAAGCTTGCATGGAAGAATTCACACAGAGAGCCATCACACACACGACTAATCAGATACTGTTCTGATGAGTTAGAATCCTGCCCCTTCCTGCTATTATAGTGGGCAAAGTTGTTTGCGCTAACAACAAAGAACCTCATGAGAACATTTCTGTGTCTCTTCTCAATGTTGCCATTCTTATGTTCTTGGTGTAAATCAGAATCTTTCCATTATATTCCACTACCAGACAAGTAGGCAGACTACTGACTTCAATGAGGTTATCACAGACATCTGAAAATGAACATTTGTTATTGAAAGTTCATTTATCCCTGTTAACACAAAACATTAGTATTCCAGCCACAATACTGCAGCACTCTCCAGGGCAGCAAGCCATGATCGTGATTTCATAATGTGGAGCTAGTTGCACAGGTTAGAGAAAATAGAAATTGGCACCTTTAGGATAAGATTCACCTGATTTAGCAGAAGATGGATTACATCCTAGAAATGTCCCTTCTACTTTATGAACTGAAGAGTCTGATCAACTAGCTCTCCTGTAAGTGGCTGAAATCCTATGAGTTTAACCCAGCTCATAGTGTCAAAGAAAAACAAAGGCAAAGAAACATTCAAAGTCCCAGGTTCCAGCAACTGAAATAGAGGTGGGCTCTAGATTTCAAAAAGAACTTTATCAAAGGTCTCCAGTAGGTGACTGTGCATCCACAGAGGCACACAGGAGGGAGAACTGTCTCTAAAGCCTGCTGAGAGATTATTTTATTGAAAAAAAACCTGTTAAATTTCCGAACACAGACACACACACCCCTTTGCCTCATTATATTTCATGAAATTCTTCATGTGTAACTTAAGACATCAGACCTCTTTCCATGTAAATTTTAGCAAGGACAGTTGAAAAAAAGAGTACGCAGTTTCACTGAGTGGGAAGGTGAGGTTTGGGTTTGTTGGGGTTTGATGTTGTGGTGGTTGGTTTGTTGGTTTGTTTTTGGTTTTTTTAATCACTCTTGAGGCAGTACCTAAAGTCAGCTCCAAATTACTTATCAATTTGGACAGTGTTGTTCTTTACTCCCTCAGTGCCCAGAGTGCAGTGGAGCTCTTGGAGACTCACTGCCAAAACTACAGTGTCATCTTATGACCAGCACAGAAAATTGCCTATTAAACAGGGTTGTGTTTTGATTTATATATTTTGCTTCACCGTGTTATTTTTTAAGTGTTTATTGCTCTAACAGGTGTTTTTTTAACTGAGCTGTACTTTGCTGTATTGACAGAGGGATGACGGGGCTGAATGTCAGCACATCCATCACTTTTTACTGCTGCTTCACAAATGACTAAAAAAGGCAAAATATCTCAGTTGTTGAACCACGTAAACTAGGCAGGATCACGCTGAAATTGAAACAAACTGAGTGGCACATGTTCTTTCCTGCTTTGAAGAAAGGATGGACATCAATTTATTACACATAAATAAAATCCCAAGTTTGAGCATTACCATATCACAAAAACAGTTCCTCCCAATAGCTCACCAACTTAAAGAGATTTCACGTGATTTGGTAGTTCGACAGTATTTCTAATATACTACGGATGAATTATTGGGGGGGCTTGGGAGGCAGGGAACCACAAACAATTGAGAGAAAGGTTGAGAGGCAGGGAGGAAATGGACTTTGTAAAGGGTTCAGAAGTCCCAGCTGAATAGATTTTTCTTCTATTATAGCTTTGATCAAAAACAAACTGAATTGCTTTGGTCTCTGGAGGCATAGGGGAAGTAACAGCCAAAGAGCATTCTCTGCTGTTTAAGCATTCTGAGCATAGTATACCAGGAAGCACTACAAGAACAAGGTATCCAAATCATCTCTTTTTTTCCCTCTCCATTTGGCTTTGTCTTGATAAGAAACTTCAAGGCAGGGCAATCATACCTCTTGAAGGGCTATTCTCTTGAATAGCTTAATTCTGGGATCTGATTGCATCCCTACTAAGGTAAATACACAGAGTTCAATAGGAAGAGGTCTGGGTTCCTATTGAGTAGCACTCAGCCCTTGTGAACTATGCTTTCAGAAGGACCTTTCACTGATTCATTTGAATACTGCCACAATATAGTCTTTGGAAACACAAAGTACTCACTCCAAATGAGTCCTGCCAGAAGCTGTGAAGTCTAAACATCAGAAACAATGTATAAACGATTCATTGGCAATGACCCCATATAGCTAAAAATGAACTAATGGTCTTAATTTTCAAGACACGATAAACGCAGTCAGTGACACCAAAACACCTATTATCTGACTACGTTCATTCACTTCCAGGATTAGGAGTCCTCCAGATTTCACAGAATGACTCATTTTTGCAAACTGAGCCTAGTGCATTTACTATAGATGAAAACAGCCCACCTATTCAATGCTGCGGATATTTAGAAGCAACAGAAGTGCACCACAGCAAGGACAAATAGACTGCAGCTTTTCTTTTTTTTTTTTTTCCAAAAAATAGTTTACCTGGCTTTTCAGGAATCAAAAAAAAATCTGTGATTTTTATTATAGTTATTTTGAACACTGGTTTAACATAAACAGCTGGTTTCTTTCATTTTACACCATCAAAAAAGTTAAATGGTATCAGCTTGCTGTATGTGTTGCCTGAAAATTGAACTGTAGATTGGGATGGAAAGCATGAAAGTCATTAAGTACAGTGCAGAAAGCAGCACTGTTAAAAATGTGGTAAAGAAAAAAGACAATTCTTATCAGGAAGGTGGTCTCCAGGAAGGAGATCTCAGCCTTTTTGTTTCTTTAGTAAATATATAGTTTTTCTTTCTCTATGTCAAGTGGCATTACTGCTCTTGGTTTCAGAGTATTACCAGCAAAGCATAGGGATTCAACAGAGTCAAAAATCACCTACAGATAAACAGACCTTGAGTTACCAGAGACAAAACAATCTACCATAAATTTATACTGAAATTCAAATTGAAAGAGTTTCCAATCTAAAGGTATTCTGTTCTGTATGTGCTGCAATCCACTAGTTTCTAGATGCATCATGTGTCCAGTGTTCTGCATTTTTCCCAAGTCACTGGTAACTTTATGCCCTTCATTTTTGTGGTATTGTTATTCATAATCTTTTCTTTGGCGGGTTGCTGTCATTTATAGTGTTTCTTCGCAGTTGCCAGAAGTCACACAGGGAGAAAATAAACAGAGAAACAGTGGGATGCATTGTCTATGTATTGAATTATCCTCTAGTTTACTTTAGCTTTTCATGAGTACTGACCCAACCTTCAGAACACAAGTGGGCTAGCACAACCATCCTGTTAGCCAGTTTCCTCACAGACAGCTGATCTGCCTGGTTGGTGTCTTTAATAACCACAGCTACAATTTGGGAAAATAGACACTTTTTACTTTTTAATTTTGTTCAAAGGCTGTTCACATGAAAAATATTTTTACTTGTAAAATGTTGAAAAGCTATTTTAAAATGCAAATACAATCTAAGCCAGATCAACATTTCTATGTTTGAGGGTTTTATTTTAAGATTAAAGAATATCAACACACACCCTTAAAGTGTCTGAGGTAGCTTAAAACAATAAAGCTAAGAGCAATGACCTATAAATCAAAATAAGAATTATTAGGTTGAACCTCTGTCACAAAGGCCAGAAACCTCCTCATCCACTGGTACAGCACATAAGACATGTAAAATCCTGAAAATGAACTTCTAGATGGTCTCAAACAGTCATCTTGAGGGTGTGGTATGCCATCTACCTTGTTCCCTGGAATCACACCACCTTCCCACCATCTCTTCCCATCGTGCACCCAAGCAGCCACCAGCTGCCCATACCAGTCCAGCAGCAATTACGCTGGGGGATGTCAAAAAGACAGCTTCATAAGAAGCTCTTACCTCAGTGGAAAGGAAATAATTTGTTAAAGGAAAAGGGGGACCCCCTCAAAAGCTAAAGCGAAACAGTACTGGATGTTGTGCTACAGACTTGTAGGGAACAATGTCCCTTTGTGGGGGGACAGAAAGGCTCGGCTAAACAGGGCTTTTCTATATCAGAGTTTCTGTGCAACTGTATTTAATGCCTATCGTGATCAGCAGGCAACTGGCCACTCTCCATATGGCTGGTTGCCTTCTCTTCCTGGGGAACTAAAGAAGACGGAGGGGATCTCAAATGACGAGGACACAGTATGAAACAATATCACAACAGAGCATTTCTTTTTATAATTTAAATCAAGTAAGCAACTGATTCATGCAGGGCAGAAACTCAATAAGACATCAAAGGTCTAATCCCCAACCCATAAAGCTAACTTGCTGACAATAACTGCAGAGCTCTAACTCTCTTACATTTATCACTGCCATCAGCTTCATCAGAACAAAGTATTTTGGAAGGAAGGCAGGCAGCTGAGTCTGGGAGGCAGATTTTGATCTTGTTAAACTGTTGATCTTAACATGTTGCTAGGTTTAAATACTGTCATCTTTAAAAAGAGAAATCATGCTAAAAGCAAACAGTTAAATAGTACACATTTGGAATATACAATGGTTTAACAAGCCAGTCTAATGAGTAAAACACACTTTCCATAGGGACACAAGAACCTGACTGTGGTTGTCTCAAACCACTGGCACTTCTCCTTCCTCCCACTCTGGGGTTTTATGGAACTCTTGTATGTTTGTTTGTATGTTGGGCAAAAACATTTTTTCTTTAATTTAAACCATCGTTTTCCAAGGCAAAAAGTCATTAGGAAGCCATTTATTTCTAATTATTATGAGGACTTCTGCAAAAGAAAACTCCTTGAATATGAAAAACAAAATTTGGTGTGTATCTAGAAGTGGGTGGGAGGGGTCAACAAACCATGATCCAAACCAGGCAATTTACCAGAATAAAAAAGAATTTTTCCAAGTTCTGTGTCACATTTTAAGTGGCTTCTGCTTTCTTTGTAGCAGAACACATTTTTTCTTGCTGTTCTTTGCCTTCTACACACCAGTCAGCAGTAGCTTTTAAATCTGTTCTAAAAGATTACCCAGCAATACCAGAGAATGCTAACGAATGGTCACACTAGCAGTACCCATTAGTCCCTTTCCACTGTAGACCTTTAAGTGTGAGATTTCTTGATAGCAAAAGCAGTTGTTAAAGATGAGAAACCTGAAATTCTGAGGAGAATTTGCAGTTTCCATTTGAGTTCAGTAAGCAAAGACCCCACCATAGTAGCTGTTGCACCAAAAAGATCCCCAAAGAAGCTGTAATCACAGTCACACATACTGTATTGTGGATGAAGAATCAACAACAGAAGAGACTACTGCACTCCAGAAGCAAAAAAAAAAAAAAAAAAAATAATCAATGCTGTTTCTAAACACAGTGGAACTGAGAACACACAGAAGATTATTGCAGTCAACTGGGTTCCTTTGATAAAAATCACCTTATCACAGATTTTTTTTTGAAACAGGATGCAATCAGAATCAATTCTTGCACACTTAAGGAAGCCTAGACACTCTATTAGCGACAAGAAAACTCTTCGAAATACTTTGAAAATACAACAGAAAAAAAGTAGAGCTCTAAAGAATAGGCACTACATCTTAATTGGCCTCTCGCACCCCCGAAATGGAAGAACTGAGGCCCAGCAAGTTGCAGCTCTTACCAAGAACTTATCTAAACATTGTATTTCTAAAACCCAAAAGTGAAGATTTCTGGAGTTAAAAGTCTCTGATGCAATATTTTATAATTGTGACTTCTAGTCATACTAGAAAAATCAGAGAATTTTATCTTCTCAGATTATTTTTATTAGAAGCATATAATTATTCCATGTTATAGATATTGTTTATATGCAGTGGAACTGACCAACAAAATATGTACAGGGGTGGCACCTATTAAATATTTTTCTATTACACTGTGGAAAATAGCTCCCTGATACAGTTCTGCACAGATTATAACGTTTGGAAGAATATTTAACAGAGCCCACCCACTTTTAATAGACATACCCATCCCACCAATTCCACATCGTCTTCCTCCCGTGTGTACAAGTTGTCTTTCCTGGAGTCGGGGACTTGGCTCTTGCAAATTCTATTTTGTCTTTTGGTGCTTCTGAGCTCAAGCAGAGCAATCGTAGCCACAGCTTTGTTGCTTTGTTGTGTGTAGTGGCCTGGAAAGCCAGCAGTGAGATGGCTAATTTTGACCAAATTTCATTGGCAAGGAAGGAAGAAAAGAAATAGTGAAGCCATTTTTAAAAAAAGCTTAATCTTTGCTCCCTGCCCTCTGCCTCACAGAGACGAAGAAGAGTAGATGCCACAGCAGATGCTGAGGCACTCTCACCTCCCCTTGGGCTGCTGCCTGAGGAAAAGGAGCGTTAGGTGACTGGCCTAAGGGCAATTGCTCATTCACCTCCCTTCCCTGTAGGGAGGGGTTGGCCAGGCACCTAAGCAGAACTGCAAGCTGCCCACCTCAGGCTGATGCTCTGTGTGGACAGTGCTTGACCACATTGAAAAGCAACCTGGATAAATATGACAAATGTCAGTCTAACATAGTCAGCCATGAATATGGCTTGGACTAGATGAACAAGTTGATTTTTCAGGCTCCTTGGCAAATGTAACTCACTGTTTAACTGTTCAGAAAACAGAAGAGCAAAGGTGTTATGTGAATTCAGTGTGCCCATATTCACTACCGGAGAGGCCTCCTTCTAGTTAAGATGCAGGCCTGGGGTCCTAAAAGATTTGTCCCCCCTCAGATCTAGCAGAGACTGCCTTTGGTACCTGCACTGAGTCATTCTTCTGTCACTGCACAGTCACACTTGACCTTTTGGGTGTCATCCCTAGCCACCTCCTACAGCACCTGAGGGCCAGGCTGTCCTGGTTTATTGAAGTTCCCTGAGGTCCATCATTACTGCAACCTACACCACAGCTCCAGCCACAACTTAGAGCAGCATCATTATCTGACTCTGTCACATTTGCCATAGGTTTGCTGTCACTGGCTTGGATTTGTGCCCCCAGGTAGGGAAATATGTTCAGCTGCAAAGCTGTCTGACAGAAAGAGGTCAAAGTACCACAGCTTGCTGATACAAATGACTCCAATTACTTTGTGGCATTTTCCCATTATCGAAACAATGCATAGAAAATGGCCACACCTTTAAATAACTTTTGGATTCACACGTTTTAGAAAGTTAAAAGTTAGAGTCCCCTGCAGCTGCAGCTGATACCTAAATATACGTTTTCCTCACAACTTGCTTCTAAAGAAGAGAAACTCCACTAGCATCAGTTTACAGCCCATGAACTTAGTCACAGAGATGTGGTGGCTTGTCCAGAGTCACAGAGGAAGTCTGTGGCAATGCTGGAAATTAAAACCAAGACTCCAGAAACTGATTCCTGTTTTTTAACCACATGCATCATCCTTCCAAACGTTCTTTCCTACAAAAAGATTTAGTCATGGCTGAAAAAGGCCCAGCTCATTAACAAAGTAAGGACACAGCAAGAGAAACTGTATCCTTCAAAACTGACATGTGGATTTTCTTGTTAAAAACATTTGAGGATGTTTTGTAAACTAAATTGTGACCTTCTTTGTTTCTATTTAAAAAATCTTTGCTGAAGGTCATTTTTAATGGGATCTAGGATGATGTTCCAAGGGAAAAGCATGGGCTGAGCTGTTTTGGCTCTGCATGCCATTAATTCTCTCAAGTTTTGAAAAACAGTGTGGTACTGATTGGTTTTTTAGCTCTTTCAGGGCAAGTCCTGAATTCAAGGACTCACACAGTTCTCCTCCACTTCTGAGCCTAGAAGAATAGAGGAGAACAATAACACATCTAGTTTGAAAGAGGTATATATACCTGCAATGTTCCTTCCTTAAAAGGACTAGGTCCACCTAAAACTCAAGGCAATATTCGGAGTCAGGACTCCACCCCTTCTACCTACAATGAACTGACAAGCCATTTTATCTCTTGGTGCTTCTTTAGTCCTTACCCAAAAAAACCCCAGACTATTATTACTTGTCTTTGTAAAATATTTCGTAAACCATGAATGAAAAATGCAATATAAGAGCAAAACATTAAGTAAGTGCCAAAGCCACAAGATCAGGCTTTGAACAAGGCCACAGACTCGACTTTCACTTTAGTTCTCTTGGGCTTATTTATTGCTGAGCATGGATTACTTGGATTTTCTATGACAGCTTAGCACAATGTTTTATTTAGTTATGGGTTTTTTAGCTTTAGGAACATCTCAGCTTCCAGATACTACTTTGATGCAGCTGTCAAACACATAGAAGCATTGTTAACATATCCATCAAAATACAAAATACATGATACATTAATGTTTCTATAGCAAACTGTTAGAGTTAAGGCAGAGGTATATTTTTCAAGGTTTTTCTAAACATTGTTCCTTAACACCAATTTGTCTAAAACCCAAAAGCATAGTGTTTCTCAACAGCAACATTACAACCAGATTACAAGTTTACCTGAAAAAATAGAAAATACTGCAACCAAGAAGGATATGCTCCTTAGCACAGCTTCCATATCCAAATACTTCAATCTTTTCTTTTCCCAGTTGGAAAAGCAGAGAGGATTAGCATGACAAGGAGTTGATGATATTATTTATCTGCTGCATACCATGCTTTTAATATCACAACATCTATCTGATAATCAAAAGAAATGACAGTCGAAAGTCTTGAACAGAGTATCCAAGACATATGCCTGTTAGCTGCTCTAAGATGAATGAAGCTGTAAATTGACTAAACTCTTTGTCCTCCTTGCACTAAAAGTTTTATTAAGGAAACTGGACTCTGCTTGAAGTTGAGAGTGTTTTGTTTCTGTAAAATATTGTTGAACCACAAGAGGATCCAAACTAAGTAAATATGGAGCAAGAAATGTTTTTATATACCAGCCCAAAATATTCTGTTACTGATTCATTGGTAACTTATGACTGGTTTGGATATAATCTTAACCAACCACCATTGGTTTTGGGAGGTGCAATGACATGAGTCAACTGAAATTAATATGATAAAGAACAGCTCACTCTTACAGCTTAAGTAAGTCCAGTCAAAGCTTTGCTTTTTGCAACTGTGTTCCAGCCCTAACTGTTGAGAAAAGGCAAACAAAGAGGCATAGCAAGCTCCATTTATCATATGATTCTTTTCTCCCTAGTGCAAAAGCGTAACAGCCCTATACAGATGGAAATGAAACACAGTATGTTTTCATGTGCACAGAACACCCAAAGAAACAATAGACAAATGCAGTATTTTTTTCAAATGGTAGCTGTATTGCATATACAGCTTCATGAAGTGTTGCTGATTATTACTAAACATTCTTCTTTTTTCTTCCATTTCTAAGCCTAAAAATCTTGTTAACCAAGAGATACTGCAAGCTCTTCCATCAAGGCTGACATAACCCTGCACAAGAATCCAATTAAGATCTTGTTCTTTGACTATAGAAAGTCACACCCAGAAAATATTAGAACTTAAACTCCAGAAGTGACAGAGAACTATTTAAAATAGAGAAAAAATGGTATGAATACATTTTACCAATTAATTTTAAGTCTACATCTAACAACCCCTGCAGAAGCAGTACAGACTAATGTGAGGTTTTAAACTGAATCTTGAACTTCAGATAAAGGAGCAGGTGACCTGGTGCCGCCAATAGAAAGGAGAGATTCCAGAAGTTGCCTTAACAGTAAGCATATATAAAATTCCAGCAGAGAGGGTGACTGATAAGTCTGGGGGAAACATGATTCTCAGCAATGAGCCGCCTTCTAATTTAAACCTTTAAGCCCTCACTTGGATTGACTTAGTTGTCGGTGTGAGAGAATATACACCGTTATCTAACCACTATAACAATGCCTTGCTTTTAAAGTTTTAGGGTTGTAGGAGTTTCCCCAATCACCCTGTGGGTTGCCTTTTACCACTGACTTTTTCCCAGTTCTGTTCTCCTTTTGTTTATGTGTAATACTTAAGCTGAATACTTTTTAAATAAAGTTGTGTTCTGGCACAGCATAAACAGGTTATCAGTTTGAATGTGATCCATCCCTGATGAATCATATAGATGCATCATGGATATCATTAAAAACTAGAGCCAAAACAGACTTGTTTTTATTATGATAGCTGTTTAAGCCACTCTTAAGAGACTGAAAGAACAACTGATAACTGCTACAAAATTTGCCTATGTTCTCAAAAGGCTTTAACTAGTCATGTATTTTATGTATACAAAAAGGAGATCCCTGCTATTTGTTAAAGGATTCACATTGTCTGCAAGCTTTGAAATACTGCTGTTCTCAAGGGGAGGCAGTCTATGATTGCTCATCCTTGCCTGCCTCAAGGTTACAAACTTGAATGGCAACTTAAAAGGAGGTGTCAGGATTTGTATGTTCCTTAGCCAAGACCTAATACTTTGCTGAAGAAGAGCTTGTAGATATAATCATCTTGCACTCTGTTTTATTACTGGCCCAGAGCTATCTGAAGTACCAGTTTCTTCTATCTCATAGAGTACACAACGTGACATTTCATGAGCCTGTTTTCTCTCTTGCTCCCTTAGCGGATTATATTTTCATGCTAAGTATTACTGAACTGGTAACTCAACGAATCTTACCCTTGATTCACCCTGGTTTATATTGTTCTTGTCTGGAAGAAGTAAGAATGAACAACCCCCAGTAAGAAGTCTGACCAGCTTCCTCCAGGGGAATTGCAGCTGCACAGAGACCACATAGCATCTTTGGACTGCTGGTGTAATACGGTGCAAGTCAGACCACTTTCACTAGGTCAGTTAAGTCAAGTCCCCTCCTTTGATGAAACAGAAAAATAGCAATTGCATTCAAATAAATACACAAGTAAAGGAATGGTAATTTATTTTCATGCATTGTGTATCTGAAAATACAAAGATTAGATTCAGCAAGCCCAGAAAGCTACACAGGAACACTCAACAAAAGGATTTTGTAGTAACACTTCCAGGAGTTTCTGCTTCTAGCCAGGACAAGAAATACCACAAGAACAGCCACGGTTTAATCTGGAAGTGAATATAAATGGAAGAATAATGAAGAAAGAGGGAAGGGGAAAAGGCAGACAAAAACACAGGACTCTTGCAAGCTTTGTCCAACCTAAAGAAAAGTTTGGGTTTCTTTACAGCTCAAGTTTGGCTGAAAACATCACGTAATTCAATAGGGAAAGCTGGAGTGGAAATCAACACTTGATCCAGCTCTAATATTCTCTTTACCTTAAATACTTGTCAAGTGTTGGTTCCTAACTGCTGATGAGTGATAGCCTTAAAGGTGAGAGGCAAACAGCACCATGACAAACCCATTGTCCTGACAGAGTGCAGCTGGACATGGCTATAGAAAGTGTGAAGAGAAGGCAGAGCCTGGGAGAAACCAGTGAGGTGGGGGAAGACAGCAAGGAGGATACAGCAACAGCACTAAGGCCAGCCTTAAAAGAAAGGTCTCAAATGGCCATTGTAGAGGGCTACCATTCCAACTCCTTTATATTTCGTGTTTGCTAGCACATATGCATGATGTTCATGCACAAAGACTTGCAGACAGAATTTTCCCAAAGCTGATGCAAAGAATACATGTAATTTCTGTATTATTAGCATACAGAGACATTGTATGGAAAGCACAGACCTTTCCTCACACATCATCTACTGGCACCGGTTGCATGGACTTTAGCAAAGTTACTCCTGATTTACATCTGTGTGAAAATAAGTCCAATGTGTTCAAGGAAATACTGTGCACAGCTGGGACAGTTTAAGACACATGAAATAGATGTTTGTAACACCATGTGATTAAAGAAAAGCCTAAACCACAGAGTTTAGATCTGAATCCAAATCCTCCTCAGGCTTGGTGTGTTTCAGATCCAAGATTTTGATTCAGACCCTCATCTATATAAATTGTAGCAATTCACAATTTGCTGTGATTTTAGCTAATATATCATACTCAATAGATCAGCACCTACTTTGGATTTTACAGGCTTTGTGGTAACTGGTAAATTAAGTTGTGGAACATGAACAGTAATGAGTACTGGTCTAGAACAAAAAAGAAACATGGAAAATAAACACATTAACAGGCAAGTGCCAACTTTATGTTCCATTGAAATTATAATTTCATTTGTCCATGACTCAGATGTGAACATTAATTTGCTTTATCAGCAAATATGTGATAATTAGAAGAACTCACCCCAGAGTCAAGCAGTAGGGACACCTATGACAGAACCCAACATTTTCCAGCATGAAAAAAATTGTTATAGCTCCAAAACCAGTTTCTGCTTAAATTTAGAACTCTATTTTTATGGAGATTATCCATCAACCTCAGCTGTCTCCTCACTCAAATATTTGTGGGAGGGATTGAACTCTGTTAATCTCATTTCCTTCCATAGGACAAGTCCATTGATCACTTACACATTAGAGAGCGGAACTTATCTGTTCTGGAAACATTTGAAATGCAAAACAAACTTTACAGGAAGTATTAAACAAGCAAAATACCTTCCTCATTCAAAGAGTCTACCTTAACTTCCAACAAAGATCCAATAACTTGAAGCTGAAGTTAGAAAAATTCAAAACACAAATAAGATTCAACTTTTGAAAAGAAAGGTAGTTTATCAGATGGATTTACATACTTGTTAGTATGAATGAGAACCGGAGTGATCCATCTATGAATATGTACATACTTAATATTTCCTTACCTAATAGCCTAATATTTTTCTGAATTTGAAAGTAAGCATTTTTAAAATGTATATACTGAAGCCAGTTATATAAGAAGTAATTAACCTGGTAATAAAATGAACTCTTCTTCCCACTCTTGAGAATCAGTGTCCAAACCAAAGTATGTCAGCTATGCAGTTAGTTGTGGGAAAGAGGTTTCTTTCCTAGAGTCTAGGCCGGGAATCCCAAGTTTGAGAAAGTGCTTTCCAATTAAGTTAAAGGTCTACTGACTCCAACCACAGATGTTTTCTCTCAGAGGTGGTATACGCTGCCAACCAAGCTGACAATTCAGAAATATCAGGAATATGCAAAATAAGCCTTCACTTCCCCTTTCACTCTGAGCTATGACAATCCAATTATTTGAAGATTTTTCATAGTACTGTAGTCAGATAGCTTCAAGTCCTCTTCAGCAAGCAGTACTGAAGAACAAAAATGCAAAATTTGAGCTCTATACTGGATGTTAGTACTTACAGTTACTAGATGCCATCCTTTTTCTCAATGCAACATTTTTGTGACTGATTGGTATTTCATCTTTTCCCAGTGTAAGCATATCCTGCCCACCTGCTCCCACCCAGCCGCTTGCAGTTTCCATAGATTGTCCTGGGGCAGCAAAAGGAACAAGTGTCTGGGCGTAAGACAGCAACCTCCGAAGCAGATTTCGGATCCCCAACCTCACGCCAGCCAGAAAAAACAGCATCACTCACAGAACACAAACTGATTTTGTCAGCCCCAGCTGAATGATCTTGTATGACAAAACTATGTTTTTTAATTAAAACCGAGTAGTGCTATGCCTCTTACTGTCATCTGAGCACTAATCATGAAGAGAGTGAATAGAAATATGGTTTCCTGAGTCTCCCCATCAACATTGACACCATTCATTAGAAGAAAACTACCAAAGCTGTACTTGTTTCCAAACATCCACAAATTAACTCCAGTGCCTCAGACAGGAACACCTGTCACATCCAGATGTTTTTGTTTGCTTTTGTAGCAGCAAACTCAATGCTTTCACAAGTCAGGAAGATTGTTTTGGTGGTTTTGTTTAAACGGGATTTTGATACATCGGTTTGTTTCTGCATGTGTCTGCGTACTTATCTACCTCTTCAGAATTAGCTTACATGTGAAATCAGAAGTGTGGTGGTGGTGTTTTGTTTGGTTAGTTTTATACACACCGTATGCCCTGCTACAGTCACCATTTTGAGTACCTCGCCAAAAATCTGAGCCTGGAAAGACTTGGGGATTGAACTGTTTCAGTTAAAGAGGATCTGAGTCAAGGTCACATTGCCAAGGAAGCACATGGGAAATTTGCTTTACTACTGTTCATACTGTGATTCTTACATGACATGCAAGAAAAGCATATAAAGTCATATTTATAGAAGAAATAGATTATTTCAATGACTTAGGTATGCTGTTGTTCTGTTCCAGTAAAGAACAGACTGGTTATTATGGGATGAGGGACAGAAAGTATTGTTTTACCCAGAAAGCATGTTCAGTAAACGGAATTAATTATCAGTATTTCTTCAAACAGAAAGTTAGAAAGTAGGAAGCAACTTTGTTTCCATTAGTCAAGAGTGAGAAAATTCACCTATATTTGATTCATAGCTGCAAGTAACAGAGCTTGATCAAAAACTTCAAGTCAATACTGACTGTAGGAAAATGCCAACTGTTTCCAAGATGACCGGTGACCCTTTGTCAGCCCAACTGTATCTTAAGAGAATATCCACAGATAAAATACAGGCTTCTGGAAATAGTTGGATTTTTCTGACCTCCGGCTGCTTGCCATTTTCTTTCTACATTTAAGGGTGACAAGCATTTATGAAAACCCAAGCATGTCTGCAATGATTTTTCACTCTGGCACAGACAGGAGACACTTAACTGCTTTTGTGTGAATAAAGCTACAGTGATGAATTCACACACGGTAACTGGCTGAACAAAAATTTCTACGGTCTTTTATTGTGGCTCGGAGGGTCAGGGAACTGGAGTCCCAGTTATGTCTGTGACTGATGGGCACAAAACACAATTCTTCCAAAACTGTCAGTGTGCCATCTGCAAAAACACAACTGTGAAGTGGAATAGCCCATCTGCGTTGCCCTGCATGGAGAAGAGTTTTGTACACCGCAGCTACCTGTTAGACTCAGAAGACCCACTTCTGTCTTAGTGTCACTGATCTTTTTGGCTATTCGTCATTAGAGAAGATAACTTGTCCAAGTAAAAGAATTTAATACACTTCAAAAATATTTTTCCAAAGAACTGATTAACTTCAATTTTTCCTTTTAATTCTGTTTTTCAGACTCTAAAGCCATTGTAAACTACATAAGCATATGCAGTTTATCTTGCAAGTTACATATTTCAAATTAGCACTACTTAAAATGCTCAAATCCAGAGGATTATTTTCCTCTAGTAAGTCAACATACACTGTGCTATTGTCTCAATGGAAATATAACTATGTACTGGACACAGATTTGCAGCTTGTGTTTTAAACTCATTTGACTCCCTGAAATGGAAAGCATTAGCTAGATTGATCACTATGTTCATAGAACATTAATTGGGATAAACAAAAGATAAACAAACATCACTTTTCAGCACTGGTAGCTCAAGAATATTTCTTTCCAAGATGAGGAGTTGAAAGTTTCCAGGTGAGATCAATATCCAAGGTTTATTGGCCCAACCAATGGCTACTAGTTAGATTTACTAGGGAAAAACATTAGCAACACACATTGCATCTGCAGAAAAACAGACCTGAACACAATGTTTTATGCATCATTTCACTTCAAGATTTAAACCCCTGAACTGTAGATTCAGCACAGAAAGGCATCTCCATCTACTTTTGGTTGCTCTTAACTCATAATAAAATCCTCTTTGCCTTTATTTTGCAAACTGTTATTTTCAAGAGCCAGGCATCACCTGGGATTTTTCTGAACTGTAAACCTACCCAGGGAAGCTGTAAATTACTTAAACTATATTATGGCATTTCTGTTGGTGTGGTTTAGTGCAGATAATAGAATTTGTGCTGAAAATGCTCAGCTCCAGGAATTTTCCTAGCAGCCTAAGAAACAATTTACTACTTTATCCTATGCTTTATCCTTTTTAGATTCTATTAATAGAAAAGCTCCATGGTCACAATCTTAGTGTTTTTCTGAAGGAGTGAACTCGATCCAGTTTACAGAAGCCAGTAAAGTGCTACTAACAATAGTGCCTTTCTTCTCAAATAGGCAAGATTTTCACCCTTTTAAGAAGCTAGTTGGAGGTGGATCTCCTCTGTTATTAACAGACAAGAAAACGGAAGAGGATGAACTTTTGCAAGGACTCATTTGTAACACAACCTTCAATAGGGTTTATTCTCCCAATCCTGAAATGAGCACAGATCACAAAGTGTTCTGTCTTTTCCTTTCAGGAAAGGAGCATGCTTCATCCACAAGCACCTTAGAATATTTTACATTTTTTTCCTTTGGTGAAAGACCCTATTCAATATAGGATCTTCTAAGGTGTTTTCATTAGTTTCATCATTGTAGTTGAACAGTTCAACTACTAGCTGAATAATGTGGGCACACCACGAATCATTGAAGAATGCTGCCTATCAAGACTAAACACAGCAGCATCTCACAGAAGACTAAATAGCAGATATCACTAAGCCATCACTGTGATCCCATCTGTAAATACTATGGGTCAAACTCTTCCAAGTTGCAGCTGTGCAACCACTTCCATTTGAATAAACAGTTACTGCTATAACAGGGAATAATTTTCTTCATGTTACCTAATGTACATATACAGCAGCTTTTATTACAGCAAAATAAAAGGTGGAGGACTTGAGGGGTGGAGGGGGGCTGACATTCAGCAGAATTCCCAAGTTCCCCTTTGGGAGATGTACTGCAAAATCATTGATGCAGGACACCCCAGTATTCCACAAGGACTATATAACTTAAAAACACAGCAATAGCTTAAGCTTAGAATATTGGCACTGTGCCCACAGCAATTTGGGGTGAACTCTGAAACATACACATGGGATATAATGGCTCAAGCTGCAATTCTTCCTTTTTCCCACTGTTTCTTATGTGGTTTAGGGAACATCTTTTCAACATTCTTCACATGTTCCCCTTCCCACCATCCCCAGAAAGGGGGACAGCATTTAGTCCTCCAAGCATGAAGTTGTGGAACAAATCCCACACATCGCTAGTGCGGGAAAATTCTATCTTCTAAGAGCAACCACAAGACTCTGAGCACCAAGGTTACATTACAGCATTCAAGCTGGCATCAAGTCCATCCTGAAGTTGAACTCCATGGTCTTTTTCACCTCAGCACCATATAAAGTTTTCCTGGTGGTTGCTCAAATCAAGTGACAGTTACCTACCTTACAAATCCTCTCCTTCATCCCATTGTTCCCCCTGAGGGAAGATTACATGAGAAGCAGAGCTTTATCCTCAGATTATCTAAACCAAAAAGGCAGGTTGAAGAATTTCAATTTCCTCTGGACAAAAAGGTGAAGAAATTCTCAGTTGTTCCTGCCAGATAGCCACAGGCTTCTGCTGCCTGTAGGCCAAAACAGCTTGACAGCAACACTTAGTTTGGAAGTCCCTGAGAGGATGGGATGTTCCTCAGCTGTTCATTCCAACTAATTCACATCTCCTCCACGTCCCACAAGCAGGATTTCAACAGCTCTCTCAACCAGGTTGAGCTAGACAAACCAACACAGCTGACCAACATCTACCTCACAACAGCACTTCCAGGAGTTTCACAAGGGTTCACAACCTCACACTTGAGGAAGTCTTACCTCACACATATAGACAGAAATCTGTGCCCTGAAGATGTTAGATGGGAACGAGACAGGGCATGGAAGTGGCTGCAATGCTTCTGCAGAGGGACCTGCCCCCCCTCTGAAGCCTCACCATATGGGAGGTCTTCCCTTTAGGTAGCACAAAGGGCTCAGGCTGTAGCCACAGGCTCAAATTGCAACTCAACACTTGTACAGTAGTGGCAGCAAAGAAGGGACGGAGGCCACCAAAACTGACATTCTCCTTGGGAGCACTGCTGCACCATAAAGGGCCTGAAAGACACTGGATGGCAACATGAGAAGAAAGAGTTTAATTCCCAGACAGTCTATCAATCTATATTTTCAAGGCTCCTGTGGGACAGAAACATTATGGGGTTTTGATCCTCCAAATTCCCTCCCTATTGCCATCTTGAGCTGATGAGTTAAACCGTTTCCCAAATTACAGTTGCTAGTGCTGCACAACTGATCATAGACAGCACCTACAGAAGGCATACAAAGTTCAGGAGGAACAGGAGACTGCTCCTGTTGAGACCTGCAGTACCCAGGTTGCCTCCAGTTCTGGAGAGCAGAGGCAGGGCACATGTTCCTTTCCTACTAGGCAAAGAATTTCAAGTCAGGGAGAAGAGCCACCACCTTAAGAACAGCCTACATGAAGTATGGTATCTCTACTAGATTTTGTTTCCAGCCAGATCACTTACTTCAAACTAGAACATATAAAATATTGCCTCAGTTTTTTAGGTAACAAGCACTACCCACTGATGTTGGCACAGAAAGAAGCTGTTCCTTTAGCAGATGTAAACTGCCAGTCACAGAGAAAGAACCCATTGAAAGCCTACCTGCAAAATCCCAGGCGGTTCTGCTATCAGCAGCACTGCGCAGAACAGCAGCTGAGAGCCAATACCCCACACAGCATTTAGGCAGACATGCACTGATA
>KL262420.1:0-19994 GCA_000699545.1 Podiceps cristatus | reverse complement strand
CCTCCGCCTCAACAGCTCACCCAGAAACCTCCCAGGCCAACATATCAGACTGCCTGGCAGCCCCAGCTATAAAAAGGCCAGGGAGGGTGCTAGCTAGTTACACAGCTGCAGCAGATCTCCGTGAAATGGAACTGGTGCAAATGGGAAACAGGTTTTATTCCTCCCTTCCTCCATTAAATCCCCATCACCGCTCCGTTTGCTATGCTACCCAAAAGTGTGGTTTGATAAAAACACACACTAACTACATTATGTTAAAAAACAAGGCTATTGCAATGAGGTGACAAAATCTGCACAAGTTAACAAAAATCTCAGTGAGGAACTGGATGGATCGCTCAAGGTTAATACATCTATTGTGAAGGCAGATGGGATTTACTGATGCAATTTTGTCCCCACATATACTCTTACCAAGTAGCACCTATATAAAACCTTTAATCCTTTCATGAGCTAATGCCTATCCTCAAGAAAGACATCAAAGGAGGTCAAACAAGCCTTCTGCAACAAAAAAAAAAAAAAAAAAAAATCAGTTAGCAATGAAAATTTCCAAGATAACTGTAAGGTTCTTTTCTATCATTTTATTCTTTCAGGTTGATCAAAGAGATTACTATGAATGGAAAATCTTCTACAAATCCTGAAATTGGATTTGAGTCTACCCTTATGGCAAGATGTGACAGTAACACAAATTACTTTGCAAATGCTTTCAGTGTAAAGGTTTCTCCTGAAGTCCAGAAAAAAATCCTGCTACAGTGAAGTAAGAATGCAAAAGTAAAAATATCATTTCTGTTAGAGAAAGAAATGAGAAATAGATACTTTTTTATTTCTTTCTTCAGAGAGGAGAAAGTGTCTTTCAGAGTTTTCTTGTCTCAAAAAAGCTGATGCTGGCAAGCACCTTTTGTTTCGTAACTGCAAATACAGGGCATGAAATCTGATCTTTCATCAACATGAGATCAGTTCTTGTGGTCCCGCAGCTATTTCTGACCAGACCTTGCAAGATAATAGAAGCTGATTTCACTAAGGCATTTCTGGGCTTAACATCTGAAGGCAGGTCATGTCTGTTAGTGCTTGCTTCAGTTTAGTCTTCTGAAATTTGAAAACATTGAAAAATGTAGCTGATGGTTACAAGCATAATAATCTGTGGCATCTCTGCACTGCCTGGTGGAGAACTGTACTGCCGCATTAGTGCTGATGTAGGTGGGTATGTTTACTCCGTGTTGCATGGCTCTGAAAGCCATAGTAGCTTGGGCACTGTGCCATGATAACAGCTCCGCTGAGCTATGTGGTCTCCTACAGCTCAGGAGTGTTTGCACAATGCTTACCTGTGCAGTGGAGGAACAGTTACAAAGCACCCGTCCTGCCTCCTTCACCTGTACACATACGTGCAGACATACACATCGACAGACACGGACACGTCCCCTCTGCAGCTTCTGTCTCTGGCAGCCGACTTGCACTTCTCGGTTTATATGGTGTGGAAAGCAGAGAAAGCCACATAGAAACCTATTTATCCGTTTCCATCCGCTTGCTCCAGCTCACGCCCAAGGAGATTGTGGATGCGGGAACTTTATCCGCATGCTGGCTATCATGTCAGATATATTAACGTGAATGGTCAACAGTCTAGTAACTGCTGCCTTGCAAAAAAATACTCAATATGATGCGGGAACCTACACAGATTAGTGGTCCCTAGACGTACTGAGTGATTAGCTCTAAGACTGCTGGACACACATCGCTTCCACTGTCGGTCTGAGACAGTCCTCTATACACATGGCAGTGTTTTTCTACAGTTTTCCCCAGACTCCCCCTTCAGTCTAGTCTCTGTTTTCATGACTTAGGGGATGATGAGAGCCTGAGGTTTGGTGTTGTACTAGCTTCTTGTTTGTAATTCTCCTTCTCCAGGGGAAAAGTCTTCACTCATGAGTAACAAAGCATAACATCTGCAATCAAATCAGAGGTTTATTTTCTCTATTGCCTGTGTATTTCATAGCAATTTAAAGCTATAAAATCTGTATTATACAAAGTACAATGCTACACAATGCCAACTAGAATGCAGAGGTGATTTACTGAGGTTCTTACACTGCCACCAACCAACACAGCTTCTGTCCTACAAAACTGGAAACAACAGCTTGGCCTTTGCTTGTCTTAAGTTGGTTTCTGTCACCTTTTCCAGATCAGAAATCTGGTTGCTAGGATTTTTCATTGGAAGAATTACTTCACTGATTACACAGCTATTTTTAAGGCTGCATTCTGGATTGTAGCACTTAAACGTGATGTTGCATCTCCATGTACAGGTCCTGAGAGCATGCCTTTCATAAAGGTTTGGCTGCCTGGGCTCAGGGTCAATGGAGAGACAGCACGGCTGCCAGCAGCCCCTTTCCCCTGCCGTCCCTGGGGAGAGGCTCCCAGGCAGCACTGGAGAGGGGACAACCCAGCTGGGGCTTGCCCCCACCCGTGGGAGCTGCTTTTCAGCTCAACCCTTGCTGCTTGGCCTCTGCCTGATCCACTGCTCCCACCGCAGTGGGGCTCTGCTCATCCAGACCCAGACCCCAACCTACGGGTGACTTCCCACCTTGACACCAGCCTGTCCCCAGGGAGGTGCCCGATGCCCGGGCTGAGCCTGCCGCAGGCCCCCACGGCTGCCCTGCTCCTGGCTGGGGGGTGGGACGGGCCCTGGCTGCCCATGGGAGCCCCCGCTGCTCCCACTCCCTGGTCCTTACAGCACCTGACACTCTGATATAGACTGCTTGCCTTTTACATTACATTTTTTTACCATATTAAGAGGGTTTTGGCAGTTGTAGTGTTTCAAGTAGAAAGGAATTGGTCCCCCGAGAGGGATGTGTAATGATTTACTTTGGACTGAGGAAAGGGAATTCATTTTTAATTGAATAATATGAGGAAAAAAGCCTTACATGTGCTAATTTGTTGGATTCAAAGGTATTTAGACTGGGTTATAGGGATGTTTTGACACTGGGTAATTAGGGTAATTAGAGAAGACCGTTGTAAGACAGGACTATTTTGACACTAAAGATTTTGATATGAGTAAGGTCACTGTGACACTAAGATCATGCAAGTGATATGAATGTAAAGGAACTGTGCTTACTCAATGAAACAAGCAACTTAAAAAGTAGTTTTCTATATAACACCAAGATATCCTTAAAAATGCATAAATTAAGTAGATGGAGATTTTTCAAAGGCATGTTTGAAGAACGGATCTTTGGAGATATCCCCCAAATCACATCTTTTAACTTCTGTAGATGATCTTATCCGCCATGCAATGAAGACTTTAAGAACACAGATTTTAAAAAAAAAAAAAAAAAGTGAGAAAAAAAATAAACACTTTTATAAGAGTTTGTCTTTGATGACAGTTATGTAAGGGTATTATTTTTTTCACCTATTTCTGCAGAGGTAAGTCTGAAGCTGTCTGTGAACATTTTAATATGCCTAGTCAGAAACAAAGTTAGCAAAAGTAACAATCAACAACTTGGCCTGTCTTATCTTAGTCCCTTGTCATGCTAAATAACGGTTCAAAATTTAAATGTCAATTTTACCGATACTTCAGATGTACCTGAGATTCTTTTTTTTTTTTTGGACACAATTATTAAACTTTATTTATTATGCCTTCAAATGTTTCATGAATAGACCCTAGGTTTATAGGTTATTTCAAGGCTGAAAAATATTCTGTAAAATCTGCAAAATCCTTGGACACTTTTGCCACTCTGTATTGAAACTATGGATTTATGAACAGAGGGCTTGATATATTATTTTTTAAATAAGCCATGTCTTTGATACACACCAAATCTTTTATCAGAAAGATATATATTCTCATTTTAAAATGGTAGAGGAACTCTCAAAAGGAGAAAGGACAATCGCAAAAAAGGCCACACTGAGTGCTGCCATATTGTCTTCAATACTGAAATAAGATGGTGTGATTGCTAACAAAGAGCTGAATCAGAGAAGTTGAAGAGTTTGCAGATTTTGCAGAATACCTTTCAGGTTAGCGAAGGTTCACAGAAGTGGACTCAGTTTATGGGATTTTTTAAATTGTGTTAGTTCCTGTTTAGCTATGGTTACTGATACACCACAAAACTATACACATAACTATAGTTGCATCCATGTTACACTACGTGTGAAATATTACAGCTGCTTGAAATTCCTTACAATTAAAAACCCCTTCTACTTAAAAATTGCTAGATTTCCCACACTTTTATCTTCTGTCAGCAATTTTAGCAAACAAGACTCCTTTGCATTACTGCATATTTCTAGAATACAATATAATGACTACTTCTCCATCTCTTTATCAGCACTATAAACCCAGGATTTCAATAAAATCCATCAAGTTTACAGAAAACTTTCAAACAGAAGAGCTGTTTGTTAAGAAATGTTCTCTTTAAAAATGAAAGATTCCATAGGCAAATTGCCTTTTAAAAAAACTTTACCCAAACTTCTGTTCCTTCCCTCTTGGTGCTAGTATCGTTTTTAATCACTTGTAGCTTTGCTTACATAAATCTTATCATGAAATAAAACATTTAGCCATTCAGCTAATCAGATTGTCTAGCCGAGGTTTCACTTGTTTTGTTATTGATAATAATTATTTTTAAATCTCAGATAATGAAAAGCCATCTATCCATAAAAGAAAGAAATCAGTTAAAAACAAAAAACCAAAGGAGTCAGTACATGCATGTACATGACTTGGGCAAGAGTGGAACATTTTTTCTAGACTGCCTGGAGCTAGATGGTTATCTTGTATCTCATATTGATTAAAAAATTCTTCTTTTGTGCTTTTGGTTTTTGATCCTTTGAATAGATATACACTTGTCTTTGGATATATGCGACTCTTCTCTCCCTATTTTTTAAGCCCATATCATAGCTGATACCTTTTTTGACCTTTCACAAATGCTCTTTCAGTAGGTGAGGGAACCATCCATTTCCACTGGCTCCTAAAGAACTAGGCTTTACAGAGGTGATGGTCAATAAACAGGACCAACTGGGCAACTGTAACTGTGCCTCTCATGTGAGACTGTTCTTAGACTCAGCCATCACTCAGAAAAGCAGCAGTGATTTACATGTCACCTAGGAATACAGCAGAAATGTTTGCCCTATTTTTTTTTTCAAGCAAACCTGTCTCCTCTGGTTCTGAGAGGAGTTGTAGGCACACCGTCAGCAATATGGCCATTACCAGAGCTTCAGGACTAGCTCCCAAGCCCTAATACAAACTTTGTAGGAGGAAGGGGTCCCCAGACAAATTCCCAAATGACCTACTACATACCGTGGAACTGCAATTCCCCACCAGAGAGATCCACCACCCTCCGCAGGGTAAGGGGAGGGTCCATAATGAAGCTGAGTGCCGCTGATAAATTATCCCCAGGGTAACAAAGTACTGGGTATATGTTTTATTAGGTGATGAGCAGAAGAAGGGTAACATCTGGAATCACAGTCCATCAGGCTAAATCTGCCAAATGTTCGATTCAAGTTACAGTGTATCTGAACAACATCATACAGTTAAATGGATTCCCATGGCACAGATCCTAATGCAATTCGGAAAATGAAATAGCAATAGTGCAATGGTGTTCACCTTTGACATGAAAAGCATGATGACGAAAAAAGTCTATCTGAGAGACAGCATACAGCCAACAGCTCTTTGAGAAAGCAGAACAGTGAGCAGCAGAGATCTCTGGGCAAGAAAAAGCTTAAACCCCTGATCAATGTGCTGCAACAACAATGCAAATGACCCGTACGCTGAAAGACCAACCCTTCATTTCATAGCACCATTCACAGCTCCAAGTTAATGGCCACGTTAACTGAAATAACAGCATTGACTAGTTTCATGCATCATACAGTTACTAAGACAGAGGCTGGCTGCTGAAAATACAAACGCCCACATTGCAGGCTTTCATACACAACCTGCAGAAGGTTTGCAATGCGCAAACACTTCTGGACAACAAGAGAGATTCTCAGCTAAGGTAGCAGCAGGTAAGCACCCTTGCTTGAGAGGAGCCTCACCTTACGTATCCTAACCCAGCTCAGGCAGGGTTCCAGGCCATGGGGAGGCAGCAGGACTGATGGGAGAGGTGAGAGCTCGGAAAACAAAGTGCTACATGAAACCAATGCACCCTGAGCGTGCTTGCCGATATAATGCAGTCAGAATGAACAAGAGCACTCAGCACTCCCAGTTCCATGAGTTTTTTCTTAATGATTGTGTTGATGAACAATACACATAGATGGCCTTAGCTCTAATTTAATGGAGTTGTATATGCACATAATTGATGTGACTCTGATATAATGTGAAACCCATAGAGAATGCCTTATAGCTTGCTTCTAAGAAAAGACCTTTATAAAAATTAGTACATTTTATTTTGGAATAAGTATGTTGTTTGGGAGGGTGGGGGTAGGAAGAAAACTACGGAGACATGAGAATTTTTCTTCCCACGCTTTTGGGATTAGTACAGCTTCCCATTCAAATGACCTTGATAACCACCTCTTCCAGGTTCTGCTCATTTCTGTTTCACCTGAGCCAGTGCCTCCCCCACTTTCAAGTATCTTTCAGCCAATCTTTGGCCCCCAGAACAGTTTTTGGAACCTGCATACACCATGTCATTTAAGAATGGCTGTGTCTCAGAAGAGATTCTCCCCTTGCTACCAAGATCAGAACTGTGATTTTCACCCCAAAAAAATGGACCGGCAGTCTTGTAATAATGGTCTATCAAGAGAGTGAGCTCTATTTGTCTTGTAAAGTGAAAGTTAGACAGTATTTGAATAAGTTTTATTTCACAAATTAGTGTTAGCCTGCAGTTTCAGTGGAACTTTAAGTTCTGTAGTCACACATATTTGACAACAGTATGTAAGAAGCACAAATATGATGACAAGGTTGATTCAAGAAAGTAAATACCACTCAGGAGCAACAGACAGCAGAGAGAGGTGATTTTGTGCCATTCCTTTGTATAGTGTATGCCCAGTGATATCATTCTGTTGATCATCTTCTACCTATACACACAAAAAGCTGACATTTCTGTTTTATTCGAGGGGCAGACTGACAGCGATTTTATCACGTCTCTGAGGGATCACATCCAACTCCTGCCCTTACAGGAGAGACCCATGGTCAAGTTTATTCTCCTTCATTCCTCTCCTCGTTCCAGAGTCAAGAGAACAGACACATGCCCAACTTAACCTTGCTCAAACTCCCACTGGACTCAGGAGGATGTAGCGAAGAAGGTTGGACGCATCCATCATAAGGACCATGGAATATTTGAATTGCCATCATATAAACCCTCTGGTACCCATGTACAGCTGCACCTGCAGCTCCTCTGTCCATGACACACATGACATGATCAGAAAGCTCCAAACTTACTTCCATTGTGTGCCTGTCTCAGGCACTTCTCTCCAAGTCACATGAGAGTGTGCAAAAAACCCCTGATACTCAGAAGGGCCAGGACAGAAGCTGTGATCATGACCCCTCTCTTTATAAGGAAAGACTGCATCATGGTGATGAGACAGAATCATTTCTGATCTCTCAGAACAGTGTACAAGGGGAGCAAATCGTCTCAATTCCCCTCACCCATGCTTCTCCTCTATCTGAACTACCTTGCGGACACCTGGCACACATCCCACCACTTTTTGAACAATGCAGGACACAGAATGTGTGGATGTGACACATACAGCCCTCGGGCCATTTTACAGTCACAAAGAACTGATGTGAAATTAAGTAATCAGCTCCAGTTATACTTTCTTAACAACTTCTAAATGTCACTCCACTAAACAGTAGTGTTCTAGCAAAACCAGAAACAAGAAAAAATAATCACAAAGGTTTAAAAGGTGTTAGCCTATATTCAAACAAGAAAAATTAGGTATGAGAAATAGAAAGCATTATTTCTGCCTCTCTCAGACACACGCGCACACCTGTTTTGCCATTGCTGACAGCAGATAGCTGCGGGGCTCTTCCTGAGAGACATCCTGCATACCACAAAGTAGCTGTAGAGTATGAACTGTGACCCCCTTCAGCTTTGATGAACTTGTCATTTCTCTCAAGCTTTTTTTTTTTCTAATGTTTAACTCATTTTCCCAAAGATCCCTTGAGGGAATTTCATTGCGTCTCTGACACTGGTTTAATTGCTGTCAGGTGAAAATAGTGAGTTTTTACATGCGATTAGTCCTATTTGTAACCACCCAATTTCATTGAACACTTCTGGTTGCTTCTTAGTTGTATGAAATGAGTGTGATTTCTTGACACAGTTGTAAAATGAATCTCACTTTGGAGTCTCCTCACCCCTAGGTGCGCAGAGAAGACTCAGGATAGCTGTTTTAAAAAAATAATTTACTTTTGTGTCAAGGAGAGAAACTGTAACTTTTTGATTGTTCCTGTCATAATAAGCAATTCAAGCAGTAAAAGCACTCTCTATTCTCTCATCGTTTATGGTGATAGTCAAGACAGCTACTAAAATAAAACCAACTGTTGCCTGAGGCAGTTCCTTAAGTCGACCTGATCCCAGATTTGAAGGGAGATGGTGATCTTTTCAGTCTTCAGGTAACAAATTTATCAACTACCAAAACACAGCTGCCCTGCAGCATCTCCAACAGTCAAAACCTAATAACTTAGAAATCTTGTCAAATGAAAACTAACACTAAACTCCTATGCATCATCCCCTTTCTTCGACCAAAACACACAAATAAACAAACAGACCAGATCAAAGTGGTCAAATCATATTGCATAAACTTCAGGGAAAAAAAAAAAAAAATCTGAAATTCTAGTTATTAACCCCAAGGGAAATTTAGGCTTTTATGAGGGTTTTCGAATCATCCTTGGAAAACAAAAGGAAGAAAAGCATTGCATGGGAATGTATATAGTCCACCCTTATACATACCCCATACAGACCCGTGACTGACATGGGTAGTCTTAAAATAGGAGATGGCAATCCAGGGAATTTATTGCAGCTGATAGATAACATTTTAAAACCCCGGGTAGCCTATAGGAAGAAGATCTGTGCTCCTTGATAATGCTTGACACCTCTTTGAGGTTGTCAAGAGAGCCTTTGGGCCAGGTTTCCCAGAGGGTTCTTGGTGATGCTGTTACAGAAAAAGAGCACATTCAGGAAGTGGTGAATGTAGCAGCAAGAACAGCTCTCAGCTCTTTGGTCTGCATCCACAGCATGGAAGTATCTTGCATGCAGACCCATCTTCTTTTGCCCCTCAAGAAAAGTCGGGGAAGGGCAGTGGTTAGAGAAGCTTCCAGCTCCATGCTAAGCTACATGCAAAAATAAGAAAAGGCATCCAAACATGCCCTTTATTCCTTGCAGAGAAGACCAGGCTGCCTTGGTTCAGGGCTTTTTTTCCTTTAGGGGAGAAAGAGTTTTGCACCATGAAAAGAAACACACACCACAGCCTGAGAACCCCAGCTTTAGGGCAATGATAAGGCTGAAACACTAAGCTCTCACAAGTCAGGAAATACCAAGCAGATGACACTTGGCCCTCAGCACTATGCAGATCCCCTTTGGCCAGCAGCATGACAAGACCAGGGAATAGACCCTTTTGCTCATCTCTTCCTAAACTGATCACTCCAATTCTTTACAAAAGGTAGACTTGGTTCAAAAAAAAAAAAAAAAAAAAAAAAAAAAAAAAAAAAAAAAAAAAAAAACCCCCCAAGAAAAAACAAACAAACAAACAAAAACTCACAGGAATGTCAATATAGAGTCATAGAATAGTTTGGGTTGGAAGGGACCTCTAAAGGCCATCTAGTCCAACCTCCCTTCAATGAGCAGGAACATCTTCAACTAGATCAGGTTGCTCAGAGCCCTTGAATGGCCTTGAAAGTAGCCAGCTTAGGTACTATGCAGAGGATGTAAAGGACCACCAGACTGTGGCCACCACTGCCTAATTAACTCCACTATCCATGTACACTCCACTATTTGTGTTCAGCCTTGTCTGTAAACAGGTGTCATTCAAGATTTACTCTAATTTATTATTGAACTTGACAACGATAATAGACCAAAAGGGTCAACCAAGAATGAGGTTCTTCGGCCCAAAATATGGTACAAACCCAAAGAGCTTACAGTCTGTAAATAGGGAAGGCATGCAAACACTGAAGATGAAGGTGTGCTAAGGCAAGAAGGTCAACTGTATGGGGAATGAGAAGGTTGGAGCAAAATTGGCAGAGGCCAGAGACAGCCCAGTCAAAACCATGAGGCACAAAGGAGGTCAGCTTTGAGCTCCTCTGGGCTCGCTCCTACCAGCAGGGTTTCTGCTTGCTGGTTTCTTTGGCTTTACATCAATGCCACATCTATTGTGAATCTGTGATTATCTCACCAGTTACTCTATCACAAGAGCAGTGCTGTGCTTCTGTGGGTTTGTCACCAGCCACCCAGATGCATAAAGCAATCTCTATCAGCAATTTTCAAGCCATTTCATCTTGGTGTCAGATCTGGCTTTGCCATCCAATAAGAAATAGTCTGACTCTCTCATTACCTTGCATCTCCCCTGGTCTTGTACCCAGTAAATGTAAAGCACTGACATTTAAGAAGAGTAGCACTGTGCACCCATTTTGCAGTGGAGAAAATTACTGCACTAGGTGCAGACAAATGGACATTTGCGCCCTGCTTTCTGCCATTTTTCCTTCAGAAAGAAATCAATTACCAGTGCATGAATATCGCCTTGTAATTTTATGGCAAACTAATGGAAGTCCATCACCAAGCAATGACAGAACTTTGCTCTGGGAGTCATTCAGCACCTGGAAAGGGGAAACCTAAACAGAAGTGCAATTTACCAAATGAACACTTCTTCAAAAAAAATCTTTCCCTTTCTCTCAGAAATGTAATTTATAGAACCTTTCAATGAGAAAACAAGATGGAAAGATAAAACCTCCTGTACAAAGTTCAGATTTGCAACTAAATCCACTTAGGCTGAAATCCATCAAAAATTTGACGTGCTTGAAAACTGCCTTCCCAGGAGGATGCAGTCTGAAACATAATCCCATTAAATACAGTGTGGAAAATAAGTTGTCCACTTTGTTTTGTCTTGCTCACCAGAATTCATGTAATAAATGCTGCAAAAAGAAACAGTATGGATGCATGCAATGAAATGAACAGGCCATACGCTTTCTGCAGGCTGAATCCCTCCTGGTGTCCCTCAGTCAAGAGTAGCTCATATGTCAGGCCATATTTTCCCTCTTGTGCACACCAGCCTACACTGAGCTCTCACCAGTGCTAATGATTAATTAGTGTCAGGGCAAGTCACGTCATTAAGGACACTTTGTTTTTACAGAACCGTATTCCACCTTTCAATAGTTTCTGGTGAGAATTTTCCATTTGAGATTTTTCCCATTTGAGGACCTATCTGATGGGCAAGTGAGTGGCAAGGGCTGAAAAATGCAGGTTGCCAGTTTTCCCCCTCCTGCCCTCCAGACTTTCCCGGGATCCCCCTTCCCGGGGAAGAGAGCAGCCCGCCCTGCTCCCGCTCTCCCTCCCGCGGCACATCCCTGAAGGGGCACAGGAGGAGACCAGTGACCTCCCTGCCCCTGGGGATGCTGTGTAAGTATTTGCAACGGAATAGACAGGAGGAGAAATGGAGAAAGATCTGTATAGGCCTCCTCTCTGCTTTTTATCTATGTCTCTGCAGTCTTTGATGGCTGCCTCCAGAAAGTAATCCGTCCTACAGACCAGAGACAATTTACTAAACAAATAAGCGTAGGGTCAAGTCAGAGCCTTCTTTAGCTTCTTTCCTGCTCGTCTTTTCCATTTCTGTACCTTCTTGTGGGGACAAAGGTGTCTTTAGAATCTGTGCTATCTTCTGCTACAGTGTAGTATACCTGGTGCCAGGTTTCACTTATCTGATAGAATTTATTTGATAGAAATTTTGACTTCAAAAAGTGGTATTTGCTATATTGATTTTTTACTCTAACAGGCACATCAGTCCACATGACGGCTACACTCCAGCCTTGAACTGTGCTATACAACACTATTGGCATAAGAAGGTGGCACACAGTGACTGCAGCACTTGACAAATATAAGCGTACAGAGCCTGGGTCAGCTTCACTGCAACCCTCTGGCTGCACTAAGTGGCATCAATGTGGGTGCTAAAGTCATCGAGAACTCATCAAAACACTGTGATTAGATGCATTAAATAGTTCTTCACCTACACAAATGGGCATGAGGACAAATACTTTAACTGAGGCAACTGAACCAGAGCCTGCTTGGAAGCCATGTTCAACGTGTCCTTACGATACCTACATCTGGTAACTCCTCTCCTTTTAGGACCATTAGGTTCACCTCATGGTCCCAAATAGGAACCCAGAGCGTTTGGAGGCCTACTGAAAGTCAGGATGAAGGTAAGCATACTGCAGCCAGCATGGCACGCACATACCAGCCTGACTGAGAAGAGATTCTCACATTTTGGTATCACCGCTTTTCTGATTTGCTGCCAATGGTGTATTTCCACCCTGTATTCTCCAAAAAGGTCTCCCAGACCCTAAGCTCTACCATTAGCAGAAAGATGCCACCGTACAGAGCATCACCTAGCAGAGGAAAAAGCTTGGGAATCAGTTCTCTAGATTGCGTGATCTAGAACCCAGGCAGATCACATACTTTGTGCTCTGGGATACTTCAGGACACATGGTCTGGTTTAACAGCATTTCTGTTCACATAGTTGTATTATGGTTAAAATACAGTTAAATGGTTTGTGTGTCCACCAAAATGTCACTCTCCCTTCTCGCCCTCCTTCAAAGTAGCAATGAGACTCAACGTCAGACTTTTACTCAGACTAAATTCCACCACTCCTCCGCTTTACTCCAGATAAGAGCAGGAGAAAGATAATGGAGGAGGAGAGTCATTGCCTTCCCTCCCTGACATCCATGTATGCCCACAATCCACAGGTTTTCTCTGTACTGCAGCTTGCTATAGGGATCATAGTGAGTCCATCCCGCTTACCATTAGAATTATTCTTGATTTGACCTTACTTTCATTTCAAAAAGTGTCCAGACCTCTCCTGAGTATTTACCTGCTTATTCACTGACAGTATCGTGCTTTAATACCGAATAAAAGTCAGAATATTGATAAATGTATGACAAATCTAGCCTGAACAACAGACTGTGAGCACTTTATGGCAGCAGTTGTATCCTAAAAATCTGTAAAATACCACATGCAGCCATGGCATAAATAAAGAGCATTCCAGAGCAATGGAATTTTTCTTTGTTTTCATATAAGTACTCTTTAGGTGCTCTAGGACAGAAAGTCAAAGATTTATAGCATATGTATGACAGCTAATTTGTATACAGTTTAAAAACGAACACCTAAAAGACAGGAAAGTATACTATTACATCCTCAGAACAAATTTAAGGTAACACAAAAAAAACCCCAAAATACAAAAACAAATGAAAAAAAAAAAAAAAAAACAAACCCAAAAAGAACCCTTTACTCAGTGACTCAGAATATGACAGAACAAGCAGCCTAAAGTAAATGAAGAAAAAAAGCTGAGCTTGGATAGGTATGAGGTAAACATTCTTGAGTGAGTTTTCTAGCGGCATACTGAGCAAGCCAGGGAGAGAGCTGGAAAGGATCGTCTTCAGGAAATGTTTTTCCGTCCTGAGAAGAATTCTAGGACATATTCTCCATTAGCCTGGGTTTTCAGCAGCTGACGAAATACTTAGTGGTCATTTTTAAAAGCTAATAAATTAGAAAGGGGAACAAAATTCACTGAAGAGCAGTTACTAACTCATAAAGGTAATTTCTTCTGCAAGGACTGCCTAAAACTTCAGTTTGGGGGACTGACTCCACGCAAACTTACTTCACGGGTCCTGTGGTAAGACGTGACACTACATTACCTTTGCTTCTTTGAAGACTATCCATAATTTGGTAAAGTCATATTAAGAAACCCTCTGATACTAAGTGTTACCACACCAATCTAAATACCAGTCCATATGCTTTGGGGTAGCTTTCACCTCTCCATAACCAAAGTTTGTATCTTTGCATCTCATGCCCACCATGGCCCTACACCAATGGCTGTAATTCAGACCAGTTCCCTGCGTAGATGACACAATTAGGCAAAGATGAAAAAGTGCAGGGAAATCTGCAGTTATTTATGCTACACCTGCTCTTCTCTGCTCAGTTCTTTTCCTGAAGAGAATTACTAGGCATTGCTTATGGCCAATTTCTTGATACATCTTAAGTTATCTCTCTTTTTCCTTTGGCACAAATTATTCTGTGCAACATCAGCGTATTGTAAACTGCCAGTTTTTTCCTGAAGCACTTCCTCTTTTCAGGCTCACAGCCAGCGTTGCCCTGGAAAGTGTTTTATCTACGACCGTAGATAAACATGAAGGCGGTGATTATCAATTAATAAACAGAAGTGTATAGAGAAATGTCAACAGAAGCATATCCCATGAGAATACATGGGGCCATTGAAACCAGAATGACTGGCATCACTACAATTGTATTGTAGAAGACAGTAGAGGGTCAGAGGAGGGGAGGGCAGTATTCACACAGTCAAAAACTATTTTGACTATATTCTTTCTGAAGAAAGCATTCCAGCTTTTCACTGTGAAATGATCTTCATCACAAACCTTTCATCCGAACTTCCTAAAAATCTACCTCAAAACGCAATATTCAATCAATCAGAAAATTAAGAAGCATTTGGGTTCTGATCTTAAAGTAAACACAAAATACTTGGAAATCCCTGAGTCCTTTGCAAAATGTAGCCTCCATTCACTCTGCAGCTTCCCCAAGACATACAAATTTGTTCAGATAAAAAGGCCACTCCTGAACCAAACTCAGACCTTCATTTGCCGTTCAAAAATAGGTCTTTGATCCCCACTCTTTCTTACTCAGTTTTTAATTTTCAGGCGTCTGTGCACTTCCTGGTCTCGGGCCTGACAGGAAATGGAAGTACCAAAATACCGTGAAAATGGCTGCGCCTGTGGTGAGGCTGGTCTGGCTGAAGAAATGGAAACGCTAGCAAAGTCCTGAGTAAGCCAGATCTTGAAAAGATTCGTAGCCCAATTTCCAAACCAATACGGTTCAGATAGGTTTTGGATAGCAGCTAAACCTTTGGAGCCTTCTCAAAAAGAACCAAACCCCAAGGCTTGCCAGCTGTCAAGGAATATACACAGCTGTTCCTCAAGGTATTCAGTGGGCAACAGGGGACAGACAGAAGCACAACCGGCCAAAATATGCATGGTCTACTTCCTTTTGTTTCCACTACCCTGCTCTTCCCTCCCCCACCCACATTCACTTCTACTCTTTGCATCTAGTTTTAAAACTCCATGGGTGTGCGGTCAACCTGCCGTCTCCATTATGTCTTTCACATTATAAGGTACAGTTTATGTTGGCTGCATGCAAAACAATTACTTCTAACCCCTGATCAAAAGTTTTGCTGGCTCTTTCAATAATAACCCTCACAGGTTTTGTTTTTGTTTCTTTAGTGAGGAGTGTCTTGAAATTTTATTGCGAGGAAGCATTGTTGAAAGTGTTTTATTTTCAGAGCTGATGTGCCCTTGGTTGTACCAATGCCCATTTGCAGTAACAATGCTGTTAGGATCTGGAGCCACTTACAGTTTTATTTATGGTCTTGGGTTTTGAGTCACAATTAGAGTAACTTTTCCAAATGTTTGGGTTTGCAGGCGCCATCCAAATGGCTCCTTAACTTGGAAAGCTTTGATTGTGTTTAGCTTCCCTTTACTGAACTACCTTAGTGGTCCACCTTGTATTGGTGAGTGTTGTGGAAGCTATCCAGCGCATTAAATGCTATTGAATACTCACAAAGCATGTGCCAAGGGAGAAAAAGAAAACAATCGTTCCCTGAAATATTCATCTTCTGATGAAAGGAATTTTAACAGGCAAAGGTGTTCATTTCAAGAAGCTATTTCAAGCAAACTTTCTTCCTTTGTAAGATCTAAGATCAATATTATATCGAGGAGGACACATGGTTCAACAAGGCTTTAGAAGAATAAAATTAAATAGTTTGTGGTATGTTATAAGTCATCAAGATTTTAAAATAAGAAACACTTGTATTCTATTGTTTGCACAAGTATATGCACATACACAACACCGCAACTGAGATAAAAGCTAAGCTGATGGTTCCAAAAATACAGCATAAACAATGCCAAAGTAAGTGTGGTGGTAAGTGCAGTGATCATAAACTCACTTATTTGAGGAACAAAATGAGCTTTCTTCAAAACATGGCATTTCAAAACAAAAGTACCTGTATCCTCAAGATAGGACTATTCCCCTAATGCAACATGCTAATAAGGCTCAGCTCGCATTGGTTTCATACATCCAGAAAGAATGGGTGCATCTCACAGAGCAGAACAAAAATAGAGCGTTGCAAAAGCATTCCAACAACTTGCTACAAGAATTGCAAACTATTACCTGCTTTTCCATAAACAAAGTAAAAGGACAGGCTACTTAAGATATTTTCTGGAATATAAGAATGTTTTATATTAGTATTTGACACAAGGGGAGGAAAAACCAGGAGCAGCCAAATTGGCTACAGTCCTTCCAGATCTCATGGTTTCTTATGAGACAGCCCTCAGCCTACCTTCCCACAATGAAAGCCCTTGTTCTGTTGCCAATGTTTGTTTATTTGAAATAACAATAAATATAATACTAAATAATGCTCTCCTCCCCCATGCATCCCTGTGGCTCAGTTAGAGAGTTAGATTCAGAACTGGAGTATTATGTTTCCCCTCACTTTGTCTATTATTGCAATATGCTCCTACTCAGGAGACAAGAGTCCGGGAGCAACTTTAGCAAAGAGTATTTTTTGACAAAAGGCCAAGAGCGGTACAAGCTCAAAGTAGCTTTGGGCTATCTCTAACCTAGTGAACCCACAAGAACTTTGAAACTCTTGGACCCTGGTGCACATCCTGGCCGCCCAATAAAGATTCAGCTGTGCATCAGCCCATCTCTCGTATTCCTCCTCTACCCTAACACACACAAAGACCCAAGTGAGTTCTGGCTGGGTCCACAGGGGAACAGACTCTAGACTGCCTGATACATCTCAACTACCTGCTGACTGCTCTGATGTATCTGCCTGCCAGAAATTGTCCTGCTGGCTGTTATCAAGGTTGTTGGAAGCCATATGCTCACCAGTCCCTGCACACTTGGAGTCACATAAGACTGTTAGGCAATCAGAAATCTCTCGGAGGTGTTATTTGTGTGAGAACTCCGTAATTTCTTGCTATTGGACTACTGCAAAACTTCTAATATCTGAAAATTGCGTATCACCTGAACTATAGATATAGGTGATTGTTGAGGGATTTTCTGCCCAAGGGAAATCTAATGCAAAAATACTATTCCTAATCAAACGAGGATACAGCTCTGTAAACTACTGGAAATCTTCTCTGAAAGTGATACTTGCTCTTGTTCTAGAGCTAACACGGACATAAAAGTTAAAACAGCCCAGAAATGTGTTTAGACAGATGAAAATCATAAACAGAGATGCTGATACGCCCCTCCCTGCCCAGCCACCATCCAGTTTGTTGCTTAGAATCCAGAGCTGTTCAAAACCCAGGCAGGGGAAAAACCTCTGATCCACGTAGTTATCTTTTGAAAAATGACCTTAACTTTAGAGTTGCTTTTTTTGTTAGGGGGAACCTCCATTTTATTATCACGAGGTTGCTAGGGTTCATCTTATGGCAGATTTCCCACTGCAGTTAAGGAGACTGTGCCCCTGGTATTACCACCACCTGGCAAGCTCCCTATACCTGTAACAGCATGACACCATCAGGGATGTGCACACTCTCCCCATAATCATCCCACAGTCTTCACAAAACTGGGGTCCACAGTGAAACATGCTCTATCCCTATGGTCTCTGGCTACTTATGAAAATGTTGGTCGGTCTTTGTTATTCTCCCAACCACAAGTAAAAAGAAAATATTCATCTGATGTATAGAAAAGAATGGTAGTTCTCTGTCATCACACGATGGCACAGCAGGTGGAAAAAAGTCATACATTTTCTTGGTCTTTTTACACAGCCTGGGTTTGTTTTTCCTTATAATTATGCAGACACTATCCATGAATATTTGAGAAAGGTACATGTGGAAAGCGGTTATACAGTCTGTGATCTATAAGCAAAATGACTGCAGGAGTAAAGAATGATTTAGTGCTGTGGTATTTATTGCTGTAATAGCATTGCTTTTTTGTTGTTACTGTTTAAATAGGGAAGTACACAAATAGTAGAAATAAACCTGCCTCATTCAAAGTTTAGTCTTGTCGGAAGATGTAAAAAGTGTGTGAGTGTGAGTGTGTGTGTGTTTTCTTCCTATGTGTGGTTGACTGTTCATTACCCATTTTATGGACGGATTTCTAATGCAGGCCAATATTCATGTGGACTAGCCACCTCTGTAGGAAGAGCACAGGCAGCAGAAAAACTAGCATGGGCTTGCTCCCTACAGTCCCCTACTAAGGCGGCTAGCCACCCCTACCAAAATGCTTAATTCAGTCCGAAAGCTTAAAATCTCCAAAGCCATTACATTTTTGGTAGCAGAGGGGGGGGATTCCACCAGGTCTGACTTTTCTGCTCATGGTTCATAAAGATGAACACTAATATAAGGTAGAGAAATGAACAATACACACGCTGGATGGCTGAAAGAGGGAACAGAGTGACTTCAGACATCTCTCAGCTAACAGTGAAGCCAAATACATCTGCATGAGTCTATGACACTTAATTTTTACAGAGTTTGCCCAAGTGCCCTTGGCCATATTTTTCTCCCCTTTTGTGAGGCAAGCAACCACTCACTGAATGTCAGTTACATTCAGCAGTGATTTATATACTGCTGAATGATTTAAAGTGATTTAAAAGGCTTTGGCATCATTTGAGTCATGTATCATTTAAAGATGATGTAACAGTCACAATCACTCTTACTTCACATTTGGACAAATTAAGATTTTGTAGCATTTCCAGTTTCCTTCTATGCTAATATTTAGAACTTTTTTATATACAGAAGAAAGAACATGACATGTAATCTCTTGTAAATTCTGTTTACGCATTTGTGAAGGTGAACTTGGAATTATATTGCAATGTTAATCTGTTAAATAGAACAGTATATATCACCTGACAGTCCAAGGGTGCTTCAAACGAGGTTCTTAAAAAGTAAAAGATGAGAATCACTTGACTTTATCTGTCCCATACTTTCAAATGCCACACACTATCAAATTCATGGAGCAAACTCATTCCTTTAAGGTTTTCAATTAGCATCTTCTAATCTACAAATCATTTCCAAAAAAATAAATAAAACCAAACAAACCAAAAACACCCCCAAAAAAACACTGATAGAAGGCAAAACTACTTCTGAAGAATTTCAGGTATGAACAGCTCAGCCATCCCCCACCGCTGTTTCTCCTTGAGCTGTCCCTAGCCCCCGTCAACTCAAAAAAAAAAAAAACCAAACAACTAAAGGAAAAAACCAACTTTCAGTATTTCACAGACATTTTCTGAAAGACTGCGACAAAAATAGGATCTATTTCACTTTGCAACTGCCTGTAACTTAAGCATAATAAACTAAAGGGCACAGCCCTCACCAAAACACTTAAAAACAGCTTGAAAGGGGTACTCGCTGCCCGTTATGTTTACTCAAGCACTTGTTTAAAAACACATTTAAGGAAAATGTTTTTATTTCTACAGATTGCATTAATTATAGCTTTGCAAACACTGCAAGCTCTACGAGAAGACTGAGCTATTAGCTGCAAACCTCAGGTCTTGGCTAGAGAAGTGGTTATGGCTTATTTAGCAAGCCTAATGAATTGGCTCGCCCATCTCTACAGAGTTCCATGTTTAGCATCGTGGAGCCTGGAATAGCCAAAGAGGCTTGTTTCGCGTCGCTTTATAATTAAAGTAAAATCGGTCAACCCAAGACGGTCCAAAAGCAGCCCTCACTGCAGCATTATTCCTCTTCGGGAAAATCAAAGCATTAACACGGACGCGAACGTTGGCCCGAAGCTCTGCGGAGACCCACAGTAAACTTCCCCTTGGCTGCCACGGGCCGTGCTCTCCCCCGAAGACGCGGAGGGGCGGCGGTGCCGGCTGCGCCC
>JMFS01031260.1:0-20684 GCA_000699545.1 Podiceps cristatus | reverse complement strand
ATTATCTTGAAGTTAAATAGACATATATGTATTACATAGGATATTAGGATATGACCTGATCTGACCTCAATATTTTTCTGAAAGTGCCTTCCTCTGTGTAAAAGCATGTGATGATTCCAAAACTATATTTGTTCAGCTTCATAGGCTGTACTTGTGCTTAACTCATGTCTCCTCTGAGTATAGAAGAGCAACAGTGAATTTTCAGTGCATATTAACGAGTCAGCAGTTTTACAAACTCTTGCTGTAATTAACGGTTTAGATGAGAACCGAGGAGAAAGCTGTATTGGAGAGTCCAGCTCCTGTCCTACCCGGGAACCATTTGTTTCTTTAAAATAAATAAGGAGCAGGATGTAGCTGGCCTGCTAATCACAAACACCAGGTGGCTGTCTCAGACAAAAACTGCTCAGTTCACATAGTTTAAATCAAATCAGAATCAAAGTGGTTTATTGATTTATTGACAACATGTAATTAACCAGCAATCAGTGAACCACGTAAGCAAGATCAGTATTTGCGGATAAACAGATATACCACAATACAAGAGGTAAACCACAATATTAGATGTCTAAAAAGGTTAATTAATCTATGAATTTCTAAATACCCTTCTATAACACATTCCAAAATGTTCGAATCCCAATGAAATGTCACAGGTACCCCTCCCAGCAGCGTGGGTTACAGGCACACCCCCTCCCAGAAGTGTGGGTTTCCCCCCTTGCACAACCTCCCTGAGGGAGAGGTGGGAGTTCCCGGGCTGACTGTGCCCCAGTGCTCCCAACAATCTGCAAGCAGTGTGAATGCACCCCCAAGCCACGCACACACCCCTGAGATGTGGGTCCCTGCCTCCTGCTCCCTGCCCTGCCCCCCCTAGCTGGGTGCAGGCTCCTTGCGGTGTCTGTCCAGCCCAAGCAGAGGATGTGGTGCTGGCAAGCAAACTTCTGGCAGTTTCAGATCATTCACACTGATGTGTGAAACCCCGCCACAAATGAACAGCAAAAATCCCAGTTTGTTTGCTATGTAATGAAATAGAGGAAATTCTTATCCACTGGCATTTTTCATGTCCTGAATCCAAATGATTTTGCCTTCCATGTGTATTTTAACATTTTTCATCTAACAACAATATTCAGTTTTCAGTCAAGGTCTCAAATATGGAACTAGGGATGGCATAACAATACCAGTTTGTCGAGATAGGGAACTGCGCTGATTTTGGCTGGGATAGCGTTAATTTTCTTCCTGGTAGCTCGTATGGGTGCAATGTTTTGGATTTGTACTGAAAATAGTGTAGATAATACAGAGATATTGTCGTTACTGCTAAGCAGAGCTTACACAGAGTCAAGGCCTTTTCTGCTTCTCACCCCACCCCACCAGTGAGGAAGCTGGAGGAAGAAGGAAGGGGGGACAGAGTGATGGCCTTTGTCTTCCCAAGTAACCGTTACATGTGAAGCAGCCCTGCTTTCCTGGAGATGGCTGAACACCTGCCTGCGATGGGAAGTGGTGAATGAATTCCTTGTTTTGCTTTGCTTGTGCTCACGGCTTTTGCTTTACCTATTAAACTGTCTTTATCTTGACCCCTGAGTTTTCTCACCTTTAGCCTTTTGATTCTTTCCCCTGGCCCACTCATGGGGAGAGTGGGCGAGCGGCTGAGTGGTGCTTAGTTGCCAGCTGGGGTTAAACCACAACAGGAGGTGAGGATGCAGTAAACTTGAGATCAAATTTACAATGCAATAATGACTTTCATTAGTAGGTACAAGCAGTGGTGCTGTGTGGCTCCATAAAGCACTATAGCAAGTGAACTTCACATTCACACCTCAGCTTATTGCTGTCAGGGTTTCTGTAGTTTCTTAAATCCCACTGACGACATATGATTCCTTCATATCTTATTTACTGCGGAGGAGAAGGTGGCAACAACTGTGATGAGATTTTAATTTAGAAATACTGAGGAAAATGTATGAATCCACAAGCTCCAGGCTGTACACTACAGGTAAAAATAAATCTTTGATAGCTCAGTTAAAGGACAGGATTTTCCATGACTGGAGCCTACAACAGTATGTAACTGTTATTAATGTAACTAGTGAGCAAAAAGTTGCAATTTTATGACAACCAATAGGAGATAAATCTCCAACTGAGTTTGCTGATTTCATAGTCCTTATTAGGTACCTAGAGAAAGGAATAACTGATGTGGAGGCATCTTACAGAATAACTTGCTCCCAAAGCAACTGGTGATTACAAATTTTTTGAAATGAAAATGTGAAACTGTTTCTAAAGATGTAGCTAAAATAAATAAATCAAAGCACTGTTAGTTTACAGAACACTTAAATGATGTATTAAGAGACTAAGTGTACTTTATTTGCAAAACAAAGTAATTTAACCACTACTGCTGACATACTGAATAGACTCTATTATTTTAATGATGATGACTGCTGTTGGTAATAGCAGGTGGAACCATCATCCTCATATAATCTAAACTACATATATAAAACATGTACAGATGATATATGTCATAACTTATACAAAAGATTAACTTCATTCAGACACAGCAGTCGACAATGCCTGCATGCTTTCATTGTGAGAAACAATCTTTCATGCAAAGGTAGCTGACTTGAAGATCAATCTTTTAAGAAGCTGCAGCAAACTGGGGGAAGAGGGAAGTGAAAATCAGTACAGAAACCGTGGTGAATAAATTACAATTTTGGTTCAAACTGTAGATAACAGCATAGAGTTTGCTAAGAATCTATAAATGTTTAATTGACCAGGTAAAAAAAAATGAGTATTAAAACTGAATTCCCTAGTAAATGTGTAAAAATCTTTAAGCCACTACATGATATGGGCTCTGCTGTTCCTGACATAACTGCAGAAAGCTTCAGTGATATGAGAAATGCAATTCCCAACTTTGAATATGATTAGATGGGAAGCTGTAAGAGTGCAAATGGCATATGCTGAAACTCTACATGGTAAGAGAGAAGGATCCTGTATTATCTGAGAAAAAGAGTGAGAGACATTCAGAAAGAATAGTGAAGTACGAAGTGCCTACTGGTAAAAATGATAATATTATTTACAATATAATTATGATTGATATAGACCAAAATGTACCCAAAACTGTACAGAGAACTCCAATACAGTCTCCCAAGTGACAAAAGGACTCTCATTCCTCAGCCCGATGGCTACACTCTTGCCAATACAAAGAAGATGCAGGAATGTCAGCAATGGAGAAATCATCCTATAAAACTGATTGGAATGATAAGCCTATAAACCTCCTTTGCTGAGGAGAACATCTGTATTTGCTTTATGGCTGGGTGGCAAAAAGATTCTACGAGAGCTGCTTGACCCCATTTTGAGTTCTATAAACAACCTGAGCATACCTTGCATTTATGCATAGGAAAAGCCCATCACTGAAACCTTGGATTTCAGAGCTTAAGTTCTGCCCTCTGGGAGTATTTGGCATCCAGCAACATGTGTGTGGAGAGGGAAAAAGGGAGTCAGAGACCAAGTCCTGAGTAAGAGTGTCTCCAAATCATCTGTCCTGACATAGTAGTAAGTCACAGAAGACAAATTCGTGGACATAATCTATTTCATCAGTTTTCCTCCCTGCTCATCATGACCAGTCTTATAAATCAAATAAAATCCCAGCTCTACTTCACTTTCAAGATGTGCATTGGTTTCTTTTCACTCAACTTGTGCCTAGCTTTACATCTATGGAAAACTGTTTTTTGTTTCATTCAACTATATAAGGTGGGAACTAAGTTTATTGAATTCCAAAATATCTCTTCACGAGTGGAGTTGGGAACTTGTTGTACATTCTCATTGTACTGGCCTGTAAAAACACAAGGGAAATGGGAGTTTTATAACTTCATAAATTGTCTGCTGAAGATACAACATGTTCTCTAGTGTGTTGCCAGTGTTCTTCAAGAACGAGTAAAGAAGTGATTTTACATAGAACTGTGGTGAGTTGGCCTTGGCTGGTCACCAGATGCCCAGAAAGTCACTCTCTCACTTCCCCTTCTCGGCAGGACGGCGGAGAAAATAAGATGAAAAAACTTTGGGTCAAGATAAAGACAATTTAATAAACAATAGAAAAGGCTACACATGGAAGTAAAGGAAAACAAAAGGATTTATTCTCTACTTCCCATTAGGAGGTGATTTCCAGCCACTCCCTGGGAAGGAGCGCCCCTGTATGTGTAGTGGTTGCTTTGGAAGACAAATGCCTTAATAATGAATGTGTCCTGCTGCCCCCTCCTTTGTCTTAGCTTTTATTGCTAAGCATGATGTCGTATGGTATAGAAAATCCTTTTGATCAGTTTGGGTCGGGTGTCTCAGCTGTGTCTCCTCCCAACCTCCTGCCAACCCCCAGCCTACTGGGGATGAGGGTTTCATAGATTCATAGATTCATAGAAAGGTCCGGGTTGGAAGGGACCCCAAGGATCATAGAGTTCCAACCCCCCTGCCACAGGCAGGGACACCAACCTCCAGGCTTGGACAGGGTTGCAGAGACAGCCTTGATGCTGTGCAAGCCCTGCTCAGCAGTAGCCAAACATCGGTGTATTATCAACACCGTTCCAGCTACAAATACAAAGCACAGCACTACAAGGATGGGTGAACTGTTTGGTACACATGGAGACAGTGCGTGTCTGAAAATCAAAGCTGAGCTTAACATTTACTTGGCATGGTCATGTAGAAACCTTCACTTCAAACACAATGGCATTTCAGGGAAGTGGGCTAGCAGTTAGAATAGCATCCACTCTTGTCTGATAGACAGGTCTAGATGAGGTATTATTGGAGATCATTGCTGTTTCCGGGGATAAAACACTGCCTGCAGGAGATGGTGACAAGTGCATTTGAAGATCTCCTAAAAGATACTTGGGATAGTGGACTTAGCATATTAGTTTCACGAAGACAAGAGATGTTTGCCTGGGGGCATGGAGGAGTTCTGGACTAAGCTGCATCCCAAGTGATCCTGCAGCTTCTACCATCCAGCCTGTGTGGACTTTAAAGGAAACCCCTGATATACTCCCTTGGGCTGTAGTAAAGCTTTTGGAACCAATTTTATTTTGAGTGGGACATTTCAGAAGGCCTGACATTTTTCAGTGACACTTTGTTCTACTGAGAAACTTTTTACATCCAAAAAGGGTAAAACCTGCAGTTACTTACATACAACTTCTTGACAGAAAAGTTTTGTGCAAACTCCCAGCCAGCATTTCAGATATGTAACCAAGACATGTAGGGCGCGATGGGCTATCGCTCTTTTGAGATCAGCTATCCAGCTGTGTATTACATCTCATCCATCTCTAAGCTGCAGGTACTGAAACAGATGAAACAACACTAATCACTGCAGTCAATTGAAACAAACAGCAGCTTCTCTATTTTGCACACTCATCTGAAATTCATATCTCTGCTGAGTTTGTAAATGCTACCTGGATATGAAGCCAAAGGCTTCCCACTAGGAAAAAAAAAAAAAAACAAACAAAAAACCAACCAACCAAACCAACAAACTCTTATCAATTAAAAGCTTTTGGTCTACAGGAGTACTTTACCTTCTGAACTACTGTAAAGGTACTAAAAATAAGTATTAGAAAAATTAGGTTGTTTATAGTGTCTGGGAATTCAACTAATTTAACAGTTTGTAAGACATTTAAAAACCACCATATGAGAAAGCACTTTGGAATAAGTAATCTAGTATGCAGAAATGAAATTCATTTTGCTTTGACACCTCTTCTTTAGCTCAGAAATTATGATCTGTGCCTTAGGCTATCAAACATCAATGCACAAAATTATTCACAAAGGGTTTATGGTTCAAGTGGTAAATCCAGTCATTTGCAAAATGTTGACCCAAGTGAGTCAGCACAGAAGGCTTGATCTTTCAGTTTGATGAAAATGTAATTTTATGGATGTCAAGTCGAAGTTCAAAAGTGACATATAGTGTCATACAGATAAATAATTTTGCTGACAGCAATGCCATACTTCATAAGTACTTGTCTGGCCAATAGTAACTGTTACAATGATTAAGAAGGCTACTTGCTAGTAAATGCATATTTTATCTGATTTTATATATCATGTAAGTCTCAAGAATTAAAAATTAAGACAGGCCTGTTTAAGAACTGCATTTAACAATTCAACTCCATATTTCATATATATGTAATGAAGATCCATGGAGATATTTTTGAACTTTAAGTTGTTGTTTTTATTACTATTATTTTATATCTAACACTTTCACAAGATCAAAGATAATTTACAGGCACTTCAGTTTTGAACCAAGGTCAAACTGAAGTGAAAAAGCTGTGTGGAATTATGACATTAGTTATATTGTAGTTGCTAACAATCAAAACTTGAAATGAGACATAATTTTATTAGGAAAAAAGCTTCTCCATTTTTCTTGTAACTTGTGAGAACATTATTACAATTTATATGTTTTCTTTCTACTCCCTTAAATAATTTCAGGTAATGAAAAAGCATACGAAAAGTAGCATGTAGAGCTTTGTGAAAAGTGCAGAAGAATGTAACTGCCCTGCCACTATTTTATTTATGACAAAGAAGTGATGTACAGCAATTAGCTTCTTTAATTATCTGTTCCTGTTCAAAGCAACCAGGTAAAGGCAGACTTTCAGTTCAAATGTAAGCTTTCTATATAATTTCTGAAACATCTTGATTCCACACAGAAAATAGGAAGAATGCAAGGGTCCAACTAATATTTTGGGACTGAGTTTTGTATTTACTGGAAGATGTTGCATACCCCAAATAAGTTTTGCCCTTCTAAATAAGTGGAGCTAGTAAAGAGGTTTGTGTCCAAATGCCTCCAACTCATACTGAGTCTCCACATGCTTTAAACACAAAGACACACAGGGCCGTTATCTGATCTTGTCCTTTCTGTACGCCCTTCATGAAATCCTTGAAACAGGAATACAGGTGATTTCATATTATTTACTCTTAACTGTATTTATTATAAATTGTGCTTATGCTGAAGCCAAATATCTGTGGTTTTCTTACTGTATAACATGCAGGATCAGTCCCCAAAGGTAACATTCAATTTCAGGCATTCCAGGATTGCATAAGTCTATGTTACCATATACTAAGAATGTTTAGAAAATAAGCAAATGTGCTTAAATCTTATTTTATGTTCTTTTATTCAGTTCTCTTATTTGGAGAGCAGGGAAGGAGGCTCAGCACTGTTTCAGTAAGAAGTCTCTTGGGCTATATGCTCAAGATGAGCCAGTGCAAGAAAATCTCGTGTGAATTCTGTCCCAGGTGCAGCTTTGGCGAACTTTGGAGAGTGTAGGGTCTGGCCTCGCCTCTTCCATGGAGCTTCTCTGGTTCATCCTAAACACACTGGAGGTTATAAGTCCAGATACGGGACTTCAGGTTGCACCTTGCAAAACTGTTTAGAAGGAAAGGTAAGGTTTCTATTATCTCTCTATCTGTCATCACAACTCACGTGCTGTCCATGCATAGCAGAGAGAACTACTGTCTCTTTGTTCCTTCTCTCAAAATATTGATCTTGTTCTTTTTCGTCCAAATTCCTCTGATCGGTGTAATTAAAAAAAAAAAAAAAAGAGAAGAAAAACAGGAAAAAAGGCAAAAAAATGAACTTTTTTTGCATCAGGGTAAAACTGAGTTTAGTCCCGATGTCTATGCTAAAAGAAACCTAAACTAAAACATTTTAATTATGAAAGCAGATGATGAAATATTGCCAACAATGTTCATCAGTTTCCTTATACTCATGCCTTTGGCAACACATGCATTAAGAACTGTCTCGAGTGACAATCCTGTTCAGGACTATGTTATCCCTGTGCAAAATTACTGATTTTTAAGAACTGTGAGACATGAACTCCTACCTATCTCCTCCTCTTCACTCCTAAAGCCTTCTCTACTACCTTCATCTCCATTTCTCCACCAAAGCTTTCAGCCTCTTATGGCTGGCAGAAACTGCGCATACTTTTTCAGTTATTCCTTCCCAGTTTTTGGAGAAAGTGATTTTAATTCCTTGATGGTTAAATGCTTTTTCTATGTAAGCAAAGTACAATGGAGCAAATGCCACCAGGGAATTTTCTCCAGGACAGCATTCATACTCTGGGGATAAAGCTGATTGTTCACAAACATCTCCTATTTCTTCTCCAGCAAAGATTTTTTTTAAGTCTGTTTTCCAACTTACCATAAATACTTTCACTAATATTTCAGTAATTCATCATCATTTTAATTTGATATCTTTAATTCATTCATCATTTCAATTTGATATCTTTAATTCATTCGTCATTTCAATTTGATATCTTTAATTCATTCGTCATTTCAATTTGATATCTTTCAGCACCGTCCTCACAAGTATAATGGCAAACTTGAAGATGTTTGCGAGCATTTAAGATATTCCATTTTGGCATAATTTCCTTTTCTTTCTTTACCTCCTCCACATTAAGCACTTGAGTCAACATGTGTTCCTTCCTACATGTTTCGTTCTTTCATGTTTGTCCTATGAACGTCTTGTGAAGCTGTAAAATAACAATCTGTGATGCAATCCTACAAAATGCTCAGCTAGCTGCAAGATTAAACTGAAGAGCAGGAATTGCAATGAGATGCAAACATTACAACTTATATAACCTTGCAAAATTTACAGACTCAGATATGTCCTTTGGGTACCTCTGATTCTCTAAATCCCATCAGTCCTGCACCAAGTATGCTCTGAAATGTTTTCAGAGCACTCCAAAATAGCTGATGTAATATTTCTGAGTGCAATGCACTTAGCTAACTTATTATTTGGATCTTCCATCTATTAGTGAAGTTTGCTCACTAAACTATATTTTTAATAAAAAATATAAAACTCCTCTAAATAACTCTGGTATGCTGTGCTAGACAGTTATTCCACATGACCCCAAAATGTCAGTGTCAGTTAAGAAACAGTGGATTTCCTGAACCAATTCTTTGTTCTTTCACACCAGTTAAAAATATTTTTCTATAATTTAGAATGACCCCTTTTGTGTGTCAGAAAAGTTCAAGGGGAAACGAACACAAAGCAACACTCATAAGAATTCTTAGTAAATCCAATGATCGTTTCATGTATTCAGCTTGAGAAAGAATTAGAGGCTTCAATTAGAACCTGTTACAGATTCTTTGCATTGTAGAGCATTATTTTTATCACCTTTTAAACACATTTTAGCAGTGAAATATATTCTTAACTATTTTTCTAGCACTGAGTTTGCTAACAGCGATCTCCCGTTTTACAGGCTATGACAAGCATCAGTCTCAAGGGAGTTCATTAGCTAGATGCTCTGCTGGCTCTGTCTCCCAGGTTATCTGCCTGTAGCATGAAGCAACAACAGTAGATGCAATAGAACTGACCTTGCCTTTGTTATTAACAACTATAGTACTATTAAAGGCTAAGGCCATATATATTATAAGCTGGCTTGTATATCACGAAAACTGATTCACAACTATAACATCAAATATTTACTTTACCTAGAGCTACAAGTAATTATAAGATTATTTTTTCGGAGCTCAAGCAACATGGACTAAGAATTTCTGTTAATTATTAGGCCATGATAAAAAATATTATTTGCCCACTCACAGAGATATCATATGCATATGATCTCTCAGAACCAGGGAGAACTTCAATGGGTGTGAATATATTCAATTGCTCCAAGGAATCATTTCAAATGTATCAACTGGAAGCAATTACCAGTCCAGGAAAGTGATTAAAATGGCTTAAAATTAAGATTTCAGCTTGCCATGGTTATTTCTATGCAAATATGCTATGTTTTTTCAAACAACATTCAGGTCTTAATTAAAAGTAGACTAAAGTTTTGAGTAACAAGAAAATTTTAAAATTCATGCTGCAAATATAATTACTCGAGCCTCAGTTGCAAATGAAAGTCATATTTTTTGCTTGCTGTACTTGTTTTCCCTCCTCTTTTCTAATGAAGAAAGACATTGCACAATGCCCTATTAAATTGTATGCTGAATGAGTGCTTGAAAGCATCAGTCAATTTCCTTTATACTGACTAGCTATAATAGCTCAGAGTGGTATGCTATATTGCATATTTATTTTTATATCTAATATATATGTCTTCCAATATATGAGTTGAGTGATTCAATCCTCAGGATGACATGAAAATTTTACCACAATTTGCAGTAGGAAATGGAAATCACGCGAAATACCTTTGTTGACTGTATATACTCAAGCATATTTGATTGACAGTTTGAGCTCTTCTGAAAGCTGGGTTAATATCCTTACAACTCCCTGGAGGTCAGTCTGCCGAGTGTGTATAGTGCCCTCTGCCAAAATGACCCATTTCGCGTATGTCATATATGGTAGGCCAAGCTCATCAAAATAGGGCATGATACCTGCAAAACTCTCATTTGATGTAGGTTGTCCTTGCCCCATAAGAGTGGGGCAATCAAAAACTTAAGAGTCTGCATGGGTTAGTACTCCTTTGACTTTGTGTCCTTTGTTGTCCATGAAGAAGACTTCTTTCCTTCCATCAGCTCATGAGACCCATGGAACTACTAATGAGGAGTCTTTTTGTTGTTTCCTTTCAGAAGACCACTTCTTTAAAAACAGAAGGATACACATACTTTCTTGCTGCATGAAGCTGCTTAAATATATTGACTGTACTTTTAGATAAGTGGATAGTTAATTAAAAAAAAAATTATGTGTTCTGGATAAGCAGACAGGCTGACATTTGGGTTAGAGAATTTTAAGGTGTGGTATTTTTAGTGCTTCCTTACTACATGGGATTTCTCAGCTCTCTGTGTGTTTGTGCAGTACACTGGTGACAAGGACTTGTCAATGCTCTTATTTCCTCTGTATTACTATCAGCAGACCAAACTGGGAAATATAAGGATGAGAGACTATGAATTGTACTGACTGAAAGTGTCTAGCTGGTCAGTGCTATGGGTGTTCAGCAAATATATTCTTTCACTCACCCACATAGATCCTGCTGTTGCTGCTCAACATCTCTCCTGGGATTAGAGTTTACAAAAGAGAGACCATAGGGAAAAATATTTCCTTAGCTGCCATTTACAGATATGCCTGCATTCAGCAATACAGAGCCCACATCCTCTTCTTAGTATGCATTGAGTGCGACAAAGATTGACAATTTTAAACCTTTATACAAATTCCTGAGATAGGAATGCAAATATAAATTGGAACTTTTATTTAATTAAAGACATTTTTTTCCTATACTTATAAAAAAATTACTTGAGCAGGCAATGTTCAAATATGTCAAAAATATCTCTTCTTGCCTAAGAGTAGATGTGACATATTTCACTAAAAATATTTGAACTACTGCAGTACTGAGTGAGGGAATGGAAAAGGGAAAGGCACTCAGTACTAACTTTTACATTGTCACCACATAGTGCTTGCAAGGCTGTTCAGACTATGAGAAACAGTGGCTAAGGAAAATGATGAGAAGTAAAACTTTATGTAATTTATGGTGAATGCAGTGAATGCTTTTTACTGTTACATACAACAAAGTGCATGTGGATTTTTGTAGGAAATTATATAAATAAAAAATCTATTCCTAGTCAGCTGAATTGTCTAGTCCTTTTTGTTCATGAAATTCAGCTACAAAAATTAAAAACTCTTCCTTAATACATTAGACTTTATAATAGGGTCCTGGCAAGTATATTGTTCTTTAAGTAGTTCAAACTCATTTGGTGCTGTTGTCTCATTAATATAATAGATAACTTGTAGGATTTTCTCCAGATTTAAAATCAAGGATTTATCTTGACTGTGCTAAACTAAAGGGCTTATACTATGCAATATTTATCTTTGTAGTTGTATGAAACAGTAATAATACAGAAAGCATAAAATGCATGTTAATACACAGCTCTAGATTTGATTATCTTATTAAAAATAGTAATACAGATAATTGCCTGTAAGGAAAAGAAATTATCTTGGATATATGTACAGAGAGAGAGAGGAAATACTACCAGCACAGTTTAATATATTTTTTCTGCAAAGCTAAGATAATATGGAAGAGGTTGTGAAGTCTTGGCAATACACTCTCACAAACACATACAGACAATTTCTGTTTAATTTTATGATCCTTTAATCACTAACGCTATTGTACACTCTGGTTGTTGTCAAGTTCCTTTTCTATACTCCTGGTTGCGTAAAAGTTACCCTAACGAATCACAGTCTCCAGAGTTGGAATAATTTAAAATAGAAACTTTTCTGAAGTGCCTAGTTAAAATTGCTTCTGGTCTTTGAGTTTATTCCTCTGCCAATTAAACATATAAATAACCTGAGAAGGATGAAAGAAAAAACAAAGTTGTATCTGAAACTTTCTAAGTAGGTCTGTTTGGGAAAAATACTCAAAAAGTAATGTAGCCAGAGTTTATTGCAAAAAGTTTATTTTCACTTATCCTATGAAGGCATTTCAATTGCAACAAGGTTTCAAAGGTGCTCCACTTGTTCAACGCGCAGAATGAAATATTAATTTTATTTTTCCATTTAAAAAGTGCCAGTGTTAACTACTCTGTCAAAAAGAATATTGTAATTTTGTCATTAATAGACTGCGTGTTGTAGTAGATAATAAAATAAAAAAGTTTTTGGACAATATAGAGGAAGAAAAGAGAAATAAATCTACTATTTATAGAAGGCACATTTCCTCAGCCAGTGACACCTTTTACTGCTGCAGTTGTAGATGGTATGTGGATCAGACAAATTATTGAGACACACAGTAAAGAGTATCAGTGGAACTGTGAAAGTGATGAACACCATCAAACATGTCAAGTATCATAAAAAAGGTGAAAAACTAGACTTACGGATTCTATGCATTCAAAAACTTGTCTTGATAAAGACACCACAGTTATATATTAATGCAGCCCCAAGAGGAAAATATACCCTCAAAGTGCTACAAGCCAATGACGAATATCTTCTATTTTGTATTTCTCCTTTATATGACAATGCCTTACGTGCTACTCATCACATTTATAAGCGATGCTGTTTGCATTTAATTTTGTAACACCTGGAGATCTTCATTGCATTGAGGTATTTATCTAGATGGATCTGGAGAGCATTACTGCCAAGAACATGTTATCAAGGAATGAGAGCTATTTCTTGTAAAGTCAGACGATCAATGGTAAAAAATTGGGAGGCTTGTTGGCCAGTAGATGAATCAATTTATTCTAAATATGTTATGTATATAATGATTATTTAGGTACAGACGTTTGTTTTTTCTTTTCTTGCCATACTCTTTTATTTACTTGAGTTATTTTTTTGCTTATACATGGTTTTAAAGCCTAATGTTCTTTATTTTTGTGCAAGAGTTGAGACTGTAGCTGAGAGAAGACAGATGTAGTTAGCACGTTGCACACACTGAAATGGATACTGTTGCCTGTAGAATTCTTTGTTTGCTGGTTCAATACTTATGTATTACAGGTTATTTCAAGTGACCTACTAAAGAGGTGGTTTTTTTGGTTTTCAATTAGGTGTCATAATACTGTAGACAGATGTACATGGCATCAGGTTTTTATGACATACAATCAAATGAATTTGCTACACCACCTATAAATTGTGAAAAAAACATCAAGCAGGTTTAAGGGACACATAAGATTAATTGGTAGAATACTTCCCCCCCCCCCCCCCCCCCCCCCCCATATATCCTTGTAGTCAACCTCTGGATAGCTTTCAAACCAAAGAATTTTGAAATTTTGAGTAAGCTAAAAGGAGTTTATGATTAGGAGACTGCGGTAGAAGGAACAGTGCAATAAGACTTCCAAGCAGCTGCCCCTTGTTAAATGACAGAGGATGTTCCATTTTATGAATAAGCCAGCTAAAAGCATGTGAGAGTAGGAAATCTGCCCATCAAAGACGACAAATAATAAATACTTCTAAGAATCAGCTCCCTAAAAAGAAAACAAAGCCAAAAGCAATGGAGGACATGGGGTTGCCCTGGGAATATCTAAAATACTCCCAGCAATGTTCCTTTCCTAAAGAGTCACTAAATATTAAAGAAGGCAGGGATTATAAATAAAAATATGATGTTGATATTAAGCTGTTTGATAACCTGCTAGGAAACAGAAATGTAGGATTACAGGAATGGAAGATGTCTTTTGGGGGAAGTGGCAGATGCCATATCAGATAATTCCTCCTATAAATTTACCAAGCTTTAAGTTAAAAGCAAGAGGCTGCTTTTTCAAAAGTGCTCTAGACTCTGCTTCTCTCATAGGTAGGAGTCTTTTACTAACAAGACTGTATTTATTCTTAACTTTTTTTTATGTCTGCTGATCTTATATAAGTAGATAATGGCAGGACAAGGGGGAACGCATTGAAGCTGAAGGAGGGAAGGTTTAAATTAGATATTAGGGGGAAGTTTTTTACGGAGAGAGTGGTGAGGGGCTGGAACAGGCTGCCCAGAGAGGTGGTGGATGCCCCATGCCTGGAGGTGTTCAAGGCCAGGTTGGATGGGGCCCTGGCCAACCTCGTGTAGGTCCAGGCCTGGAGCTTGGTGTCCCTGCCTATGGCAGGGGGGTTGGAACTCTATGATCCTTGGGGTCCCTTCCAACCCAGACCATTCTATGATTCTATGATTCTATGATAAGTTCCATTCTTCATCTTCAATTGCTCTCCTTCCCTAATGGATGGCTGACATAAGTATCTGTAGGGTACACTCGTATCCCTCCTTGCTTGTTTCCTGAAACAAAACAGGCCTGCGTATCTTGGTTTGCTCTTGGCAAAATAGGCACTTTCTTCTTCTGACAACTTTATCTGTCCTTCCTGCTACCTGTGGCAGCTAAAGGTTTATTTCTTTTCTTTTTTTGAGCTTGCACATCTAGGAGTGCAAGATATACTAGGCTAATTTTTACCAGTGCCTGCTACAACAGCCTTCCATACTTCTAGATCTTTGATAGAAATAGACCTTCGTTAGGCTGCCTCTTGCTGCAAATCACATCCCTATTACGGAAAAAAAAAAAAAAAAAAAAAAAGGGCAAAGCAAACCAAACCCATGTAGGACCACTGAATGACACCTTGCTCTATTTAAGAACTATGGGATGGGAAAGCAAGAAGCTTGTGTTTCATCATAGCTGTAACAGCATATTTTCTAATTATCTGGTCAAATTTAGGACTTCAATAGTAACTATCTAGCCATTGAAGAATATGATTGAAGAGATTAAACAACCAGAAGTATATAATCTACACAGTACATGACAGATAGTTTTAAAAGTCGGGATTCTACTTGAGCTTGGTTACAATTTTTTGACTGACATTTTCAGCTGTTGAGTTTCATCCTGAAAGGCATATAAGACTGCTGAATCATACGGACAATATTTAATACAAGAGAATGTAATACATACAATGTGAATTTGCATACAGTGTCACGTTTGTCTTAAAACTGTATTTTTTAGTCAAAGAAAAAATTTCATTAATTCTTACTTAAAATTAAAATAATGATTTCACATTCAACAACACGTTTAGCTCTAACAAAATTAGTTAAAATGTCTAGGATATTATGAACTGGAGATAAAAAGGTTTTAGCTCATCTAACAGAGAAATTTCATTAATGATTGCAAAGACCTCTGTGAAAAACTCGAAAGACATTAACAGAATATGCTGCTTTCAGGCGAAGCATTAATGACTCTAAAAACACAGCTGAGATGAACATTTTGTGCTCACAGAGTAGCACAGAGAGCTAACAGAGTAGTAATGGAGAACATGAACTGAATACTGCAAGCAGGCATGGGCTCAGTTGCTTGAAAAAATGACATTTTTACATGTAATATATGGCCAAGGTTTTATAAACATACACCAAATAGTTTGGATGGATTTTGAAAGTTTTCTTTAGTTGATGTCTGTACAACTCAGGAATTCCAAAAACTTGCAATGCAGATTGAGTCAAAGTCATGCTGGGTCCTGAAGAAGAGGTTAGAGACAATGAAAGCTTCTTGGAACAGCAGGTTATAAAAACCCAAAGGAAGAGACAGAATAGTCCTGCGTGTAGCCATGGATAGTGCACAGGACTTGTTCTGAGATGTAACCATGAGAAAGTAAATAGATGAATAGATTATCTTGTAGGAATATAGTCAACACACAATCAAGTCTTGTAAGAATGAAAACACAGGAAAAAGATCATAACAGTATCTAAAGAATAAAAGTGATGATTACAGTTAAAAAGGAATTAGAAGAATCAGTTGAAAGGACATTGTCTTTAGCTAAGCCTGAGGTTTCCAGAGGGGTACAGACTAAGGAACAAGCAACCTGCTAAGGTTTCGGTGGGACCAAGAAGTCATACAGGGATCATCTGAAAAAAGTTGATTTCAAAGGAAAAGTTGAATCAATTATTAGCATTGGTGTGTTGAGTAGAGAGGTTCCCAGGCTGTAACCTCTCTTTAAGAGGTGAATCTGAGGAACTGGTGGGAACACCAGTGGAAAAAGCTTTTTGAGAGATGTGATACAATGGATAATAATCAGTTGCCAGGACCCAATTACAGATTCTTGGGGGCTATAGAAAAATTGCTGATGGTGAAATTACTCATCTACTACATGCAGTGACATCTTGTTGCTTAGTCACCCTTGATTCATGTGTGGAAAGGAGGCTGAAGGAACAGAAAGCAGAAAAGCCAAAAATCTTTGAAGACTTTGGATAAAATAAGGAAATTACAGGTGAAGTCCTGGGCACTGTCAGAGAGTAAGAAGTGAGAGGAATTTACTCTACCTGTCCACCCAGTTCATGTAGTGTGACGGTCTATTCTTACAAAGATTAATTTACATTTTTAAAAAGTTCTGTATGCAGCTTCCCAAAATCAGAGAGATGAGTCAGTTTTCGTTCATTCAAAACAGGTTGAAGATTCTCCAGAAGACTGAAACTTTTGAAGAGAAGGACGTATTCAAACTAAGGGTTAAAATAAATTCTTCAAAGTAAGGAAACCAATGTTTTGAAAGATGAAGCAAATGTAATAATTACATTTTCCACTAGATTTTCAACTTGGAATGGAGTAGATTTGCTTGGAGTAGATCTGGTTAAAAGTGGAGTGATTTTTTCCTTAACTTGTTAGAATTCTATAAACAAAGCATCCCCCTTTTTTTTTTTTTTTTTTTATAATTATGTCTTCTATGTTGGCTGCAGATCATATGTGGATGATTTGTGCACTTGGTGTCTCCTTATGGACGCAGCTAGAAGTTCTGCACATTTAAATACTCAAACTGCTAAGCACTAAGAGTAATTGTTCATATATATTAGCTTTACAAGCTGGTACTGTGAAAAAAATGTTTTTTTGTATAAAGTAGACTTATACTTTCAATTCAGGTAGCTTCACGTGATTTTGATTCTCTTGAATTTAATTTTACTTGCAAACCTGGGAAAGTCTTTTGTCTGGTTTAAATGTAGCTTGCTCATTCAGAAGTTTATCTGAATCTTACCAGCTATGCTTATTACTTCTGAAGGCTTCACAGTTGATTTCATAGTAGAATAATACAAGAAAATTCAGCTTTCAGCAACAATAATATTCAGATCCATCTGAAAAAAAATCACACATTTTCAATGTATGTCCTCTTTTTTAGAGCTCAAGCTGTTTCTGTGGTGCCAAGAAATTAAAGAACTAAGGAACTATCAAAATATTGATAATTATATGTATCTCTCTTTTCTTCCTTTTTTTTTTTTTTTTTTTTTTGTGTTAAGGTTACACTCTAAGGATGACAGATATGTCATTGTAATGTGGTTTTCTTTATTTTTTTAAATTTTATTAAACACCACTAAAAAAACAATATGATGTGTTTAGTTTTTATTGTATTGGTCTTATGATCAAAAAACCCAGAAAAATCCTACCAACAAAGGTTTATTATTTCTGCTGTCTTTTGGATTAGATTGACTTGGCAAAATGTGCACAGACTGTCTGCCTCTCAGTCAGCTGCAAATTTAACCATTAGTGGAGTGATCATCTTGGTGTTTACTTGAATACTCAGGAGCAGAACAACAAGAATTTTAAATGTCCTTTTCTGTTCAACTGATGGACAGTTCAGGAACCGCCTTTCCTTTTAAGATCTGGTCTCTAATGTTTGTAAAGTAGAATGGGAGTGAAAGACTAGCTATTTCTACTGATTAAAATCAGGTTTGAACTGTACTGTTACATGCTGGAAAAGAAGGTGACAGATGGGGTCAGGTGTGTAAAAATATAATTAGTCAACTGGCTATGTAGAAATGTGTCTAGCCTAATGATAGCTTGAAAAAGACCAGCACTTATAAAAAAAAAAAAAAAAAAAAAAGGCAAGTAAGTGTAAATGCTGTGATTATGGGATTCAGTCTGGCTGTATTGCCTGCTTTGAGGAAGCAAGCCACAGGTTTCACTTTTCTGCCTACTCCAGTATGATGCCTGACTGACTTTCTTTAAACATTTCAGCTTAACACTAAACACAAAAGCACAATCCATTCAGATCTCTCCCCACATATATCAGGATCTTTTTATTAGTAAGTACATGGTAAATATCAGATGGACTAGAGAAAATAAGTTAAACTAGCAGTCCATAATAACTACAAAATTAAAGATGAAAACCAAATTTACAGGTACTAAGATGATGCCTAGAGCAGTTATGCTCTAGACGGCACACTGGGTGTGCAGCCTGAGCACTGCCGCCTCCGTACCTATGGGACCAGGAGTCGGGCAGTGAGGGGGTTGCAGGATGCGACCGCCCTGCGGAGCTGAGGCTGCCATAGCTCCTTGCCCCCAGCTCCAACCAGTAATGAGGCTGTGTATTCCCAGTAGGCACATGCACAGACATGCATGCAGCACTGCCCTGAGCCGCGTGGTTTGAGCTCAGAGGTAGCCCTGCTTTGAGCAGGGGGCTGCACCAGAGACCTCTTGAGGCCTCTTCCAGCCTGAACCATCACCATGTCATCCTGTGGCCCCACGCTGGCTGTCACGCTGGATTGACTCTGCTGCTGGTCTTACAACTCCACCACTTCCAGCCGTATGTGGGCACATACCCGGGGGTTTGCCAAATCATTCTCTTGGCAGGCTGGGCTGTGACTGCTGACCCTGCTCCTTCCCCTGTGCCCTGTATGGATGAGGTGAGGTCAAGGCGACGGGCTCTGAGGCTTCCGCGGGGTGCGCGAGGCAGGGTGCAGTGCAGGGACCCTGGCACTCCCACCGCAGGCAGGGTGGGCAAAGCCAGATGTGGAGGAACAAAGGTGTTAAGCAATGGAAGAGGGAATAAATGCAATAAAATGTAGTAAGAAACAGCTGGAGAGAGGAAGGAAGCTGGAGGCGGCATGCTCTCGTGGCAGGGTAGTCTGTAGGTGGCAGGTGCTTTCAAAACGTCGCTCTTGCATGCTAAAACGTCATGGAGCAATCCCTCAGGAGATCCTGGGTGATGAAAGGCTAAGTGTGAGCTACAGCACTGACCAGAAATACCAAAGGCATTTCTAAAATATTTTATTTATCTTAAAAATTCAACAAGCTTCTGGGAAAACAGATTCACAATCAAATAGAGTGACTCAATTACTCTTATAAGAGAAAGATTTTGGGGAAAATATAGGGGGAATCTAATGAGAAATACTGAAAAGGAAACAGAAAAAGAAAATCAAGCTCAGAACATGAATCACCTTTAAACCCTAAATTTATAATCATTATTGTAATAATATCCTAATAATTTAAGCTATGCTGCACTCAACAGAAAATTGATGACTCTCACGTTTTAATGGGAGTTTTACCCTATTCCAATAATCTGTTTTGTATAAATTAAGTCTCTAGGGTAAAATAATAATTTTGAAGCCTACATTTGTTTGGATTTTCTTTCACACTACAACAAGTTTCATTCCAAAAGTGGCTAATGCTCTCACAATTTGGGAAAAAGGTAATGATTTACTGTCTGTGGTATTAATTAAATGCGAAACACACTGACAAGAAGAGCCTTATCAAAAAGGGAAAAAAAATGAAATGTTCTTTAACACTAATCCCCAGCACTTGCAGCTTATGCTTGAAGAACAGTCAATTATTTTAGTCTAAACCCCTTTACTATCCACACTCAAAAATCTTTTATTTTCCCCTACATATATTTGAGTCTGGGCTTGTTTAACTGGTGTGCAGAAGAGAGTGGCCGTTCCTGGCTTGTAGGTGAGAATAGCAAGCTGCCATGATTGCCTCTGATGTTGTCTGTACCCATCAGGGAGAAAAATGTTAACGGTAAAGTTACCGTTGCTGCAGGACAGCCAAAGTAGGCCAGCAAACAGTGAGGCCTGCAGAGAAGGTGGAGATGATGGGTTTGCAGCATCCTACAGTAAATGCTGGGTTGATTATCCGTTTTACCTCAGAGAAACATCCTGTGGGCTGTTCACTTGGGTCCCAAGCAGCTCACCCTGCAGTGTGGACTGAAATCTGGAGCTTTCGTTGTGTAGACAGATACTACATTTGCTTATATCGAATACAGTTTTGGTAACTATTTAATCTTTCTCAGAAAAATTTGGAAGTCATACTTACCTGCCCAGCTATCTCCTACAACACAAAGTAGATACCTCCTTAAACTTGAAGTGTTCTCTCTTCTTTCTCTCCTCTAAACCCTTAAGAGGAGATGTTGTCTGATTGTTTCTGGCTGATCAGAAACTAACCTCTGAGTGTCAGAGGCTTCCTGAAAAGGCCTGTGGTGTCTGTGATTTTAAGAAATACACCGTCTCCTGATGGAAAATATATCCAAGAGATTAATAGAGAATAAAAATAAGAGGTCACCAAATCAATGCAGATAGAGAATAAAAAACTAAGGACATGTCTTAAATATA